>BMAU01018699.1:0-298424 GCA_019973935.1 Trichonephila clavipes | reverse complement strand
CCACGGCATCGATGTTAAACGGGACGTCCGAACTGAGAAAGTTTCGTCAGAGTTACGTTTGGCCTTTCTAAAATTTTCTAAACATATTTTTGGGGTGAGGGTTCATACTCCTTGAGCACAACCTGTTTTAAAGACTCATGTAATTTTAATTCTTCTTCGCCTAGGTTAACTATTAAGTTTGACACTTTGTCTCCTAACATGCATAACAAACCTTCGGTTTTTAATTGTCGCTGACATTTTTCACTAGCGAAAGCTTTTTTTCAAGACTAGAAAAGAAATAGTCCACCCGTCTGATTTGGGAGGTATCTTTACAGTTAAGAGCCCTAACCATTTTTTAACTATTTCATCTAAAAGATTTTACACGTGAGGTTTGACCATTATTTTGAGTAGCACTCTGATTAGCGTTCTAGATAATTCTATTTCCATGCGTAATTTTAATTGATAATTGTTCTTGTCGTTCTAGTTTTTGCTGCTGTTCTGTCTCTAACCTTTCGGCTGTATAACTTCCAATAACTCTTTGCCTCTTCCTCCTTGTAATATTTACTAGAGATTATTAAATCCCATAAAAAACAATTTTTAGACATAGACGGATCAGGTGACTCATCTAAGTCCCGCGCTAATGAATTAAGTCAATTTTCTCTTACTTCTAATGAGAAATGCCATTTTTAAATAATGCTAAACCTAATGCCAAATTACCTTCTGACAAATTTAACTGCAAAACACTTAAATGACCTGGTACTATATATTTAACAAGCAAAAATAATAATAATAATAATAATAATACACTCGTTTTTTAAGGTACTCAAATTCAAGAAACACAGTTCGAAATATGTTTACAATAAAACTTATATGCGACACAGTTATTTGTTACTAATCAGAACGCAGAACCTTTTTTCAAAAAAAAAAAAAAAAAAACACAATTAACAACAAACTTTAGATACATTACCAAAGAATTATTTCTCAAATCATAAATCTACTCTTAGTTTCTTTTTTTAATTTAAAGAAGAATCTTATGCATGAAACAAAATCCAATATATATATACATCATAAATTACGAGCAAAGAAATAAACTCAAGGATTGCATTAAACCATCAATTAACTGACAAATTGCAACACTTTTGCTTAAAATGAAAAAACTATCATATAATATTCAAAAAAAAAAAAAACATGCCATATTCTGAGTCATAAATAACCCTACAAAATCTCTTATTTACAACATTTTAACAGGAAGTCTACTTGAAATACATATACTACATTTTTTTTAATGGATACTTTTCACCGATTCAAACATACATTTTCATAACCAATATTCAAGATAAATTAATCTAATTCTTTTTTTTTTAAATTCTTCAAACTGAATTGTTATGCAAAACACTTTCTATACCCAGATTTTAATTTTTGAGACAACTTCAATATACACAAATTTTAATTTTTGAGACAACTTCAAAACAGTAAAGAATAATGACAAAAAAAAAGAAATTATAGTTTAACACTAGAACTCTAAATAACATATATTTTACAACATTTAAAATGATACCCTATTATTTCCAGGTAAAATAAATGCACAATAATCTTCTTATTTCATCTACACAATAATCCAACAACATAGAATATTGCAATAAACCAATGAAATTTTCTTTTCCAGATATGTATATATATCTGCTTTTTCTATTTTTTTAAACAAACTAAATATGACTGCATCCCATTACTCGTTTAAATATTTACACAATATTTTAACTTAGGGGAACAATAGCCACTTACCTCGACATGAACGCTGCTTCTGTGTTTGAACACTACTGGAATTTCCTTCATTGTTTTCAGATCACGGCTCCATTCATCAGCAAATGAAGAAAAATACGACATTTGTTCATTCATTAGCCCAACTCGGCAGATGATAGTAAAACTCCATATGAAGAAGGTCTTGTTTTTTTTCGCTTGAAACTGCTGCAGGGAAATTCCTGGGATCCACGTGGTCATCAACTTGAAAATACACTGCAGGGTTCTATTTCCTTGTTAAAAATTTTCTTTTAAACTGAATGTCCACTAGAACCTTGTTCACAATTATGTAGTACGAACACCGATCAATTTGAAATATTTTGTTCATTTAACTTCTGCTCCATTGCAATCCCACTTCTGACACCAGTGTAAACTTGTAGGTTCTTTTCGGATCGTGTTGTGAAAAGAAAATAATTTCAGTCAGGATTTTGTCCCTCTATTTTTATTCCACACCTTCTATGGGACATTTCTTAAAATAAAGAATATATTAAGATGCTACAAGATTACAATCCATCGTCAAGCCGTATCTTTTTCGCCACTGCTTTCCTTTTCTCCCTCGTTCCCTTCTCTCTCCTCTGTCGTTGCCAGATCCTTCTCTCTATATCGTGTGTCTCGTTCGACCTGTTGCCTGGTGCAGGCAGTAGATCCTTACAATCGCTAAGAAAATAATTCCTCTATTAATAAACACCAATTTAAAACAATAATTTTAAATATGAGGGAAGTATTTCTCAGCAGGTTTCAGGAATTTAAAAACAGAAGAGCAGCTTTAGTATTTGTCGAAAATCCTCTTAATGCTAAGATATCCGAGTTGAAATTTTCTCCTTTTGAAATTGACATTGGTAGCTTTGAAATACAATTGCTGGATTTAAAAAACAAGGAGATATGGCGCTCTAAATTCGAACGTCTTTTTTGTTGAACTGGAAATATTGTAGAAGAAAAATTGTGATCTTAGTTCACAACACAAGTGGTCTGCTTTGAATGACCTAGAGAAGGAAGACGTGATCAATTTCAACACTTGGAATAATATTCCTGACTCTTACGATCAGCTGAAAAAGCTCGCGTTAGCTGTTCTTTCTCTTTTCAGTTCTACTATATATATATATATATATATATATATATATATATATATATATATATATATGGCATGCAGCCAAAAGCAATCTTCGCGCGCAGGCGCAGCAAATCCAAACCAGAACTGAAACATTGGGACTTTTAAGAAAAAGAGAGAAAGCGGAAAGGAGAAAGACGGAGGTTCGCGAGCAGGCGTTCCCGTCGAGAATTCATGAAAACTTATCTGTTAGAATAGCTACCTTTTTAATTAATTTTTATTAAGTTTTAAAATAAAGTTAAAGAAAAGACAAATGTGTGTGTGTCTTGGACCCCTTGTTGTCTCCCACAAATTATGGGGGCTCGGCCGCGATCGATAAAATTTCGATTTGAACCAAAGTCTGGACAATGAACAAAAGCGTCCGTGAAGGAGACGCTCCGCCATTTTTTGGAAACTTCGTTCAACCTGAGTAGAGGTTGAATTTCAAAACTTCATTCCGCCTGTGTAGAGGTCGGAACTATTAACAAAATCACCTGTGTAGAGGTGAATTTTTCAACGAACCCTGAATATTCCGCCTGTGTAGAGGTTGGAACTAACTCAGTGTGAATAATCCGCCTGTGTAGAGGCTGGAACTTTTAATCAACGTTTTTCTTCAATTGACTTTTCATCTAACCCTGAATATTCCGCCTGTGTAGAGGTTGGAAATATCAACTAAACACCTGCGAAGAGGTGTCAATTCGAACAATTTCAACTATATTACCTACGAAGAGGTGAGATCTGTGGAATCAACGTTTTTCTTCAATTATTGGATACATCGTAAGTGCGAGCAACAAGGGAGCTAGAAAAAAAGGTAGGATCTTTCCATATTTTTCTAAAATGTATAAAAACGCTCTTAAAGAGGATCTCATAAGAGTTGTTGAGAATCTAGACGGTACTGTGGAGAGTACGGACACCATAGTTAAACTAAAGACTAAAATTGAGAAAAGTAGTACATTTGAAAGTGATCCAGATTTCGTTAAAACTTTAATTAAAAACTGTATAGATGAGAGGGTATCGCGAAACGAAAGAGAGGCAACTTTAGAAAAACAGAAAATTGAGCTCGCTAAACTTCAGTTAGCTCAATTAGAAAAAGAAGTCGAACTTCAAACGGCTAAAAATGAAGCATTAAGTTTAAATCCTGCAGCTAAAGTCGAAGATAAACAGTTCGAAACTAACATAGAAAATATGATAAAAAGTATTAAAACTTTATCTCTTCCTGTTCCCACCAGATCTGAAAATTTTAATCTGTTCTTCCAATCATTAGAACGCGCATTTTTAACCAAGAAAATAAATGACGAATATAAATCTGAAATTTTAATAAATCTTCTGGGCGAAAGAGCTCATAACGTCTTACTGTATATTAAAAAGGAGGAATTAAATGACTATGAAAAACTAAAATCTATAGTACTCAGAGAATTTCAATTAACCCCTCGCGAGTGTTTAAACTCATTTAAAAATGCTGTAAAATCATCAGGCGAGACATACATCCAATTTGCTGCAAATTCTCAGATTGACGGCAAACTTCCAATATTATTGTTCGTTCTCTGGAAAGAAAAGTTAATTCCTTTGAATCTCTATGTGATCTTATAATTTCTGATAAATTATTTGAAACTTTAAATAAGGAAACTGCAACTCATATTGGCATTCGAGAAGCAGAAGATTGGTTTAGCCTATTAATTTAGCTAAAGAGTGCGATATTTATATTTCATCTAAAGCGGATCACATAAAACTCCTATTACTTATGGATATACCCCAAGACCCCTTTAAAAATAGATCACAAAACTTTAAACCAGAGATTAAAGAGAACTATCCCCAAAATCTTGAAAGAAAAAAATAAAAATTGCTTTATATGCGGTGATTCATCTCATTACGCAAGAACTGTGAGAAGCGTTTTAAACCTAAAGAATCTAACGACCACATCCATAATAGAATAAACGTGAATACTTTGAAAGTCGAGAGCGAAAAACAAAATAGCGATGAGTTCGCAAATCTTCAATACGTAAGCATTTTTGTAGAAAATCAGCCCGTAACAGCCTTGATTGATTCAGGTTGCCAGATCCCAGTTTTAAATTCCTCACTAATTAGAGTGAACCAGACTTCCGAAGAAATCATAACATTAAGCTCATGTTTTGGCGAACATGGTAGAAGTTAAACCGATAAATATTTTTCTCTTTGATCAACACTCTCCCGGTCTAAGTGTTCAAACGGCAAAGATCACCGACCTTGACCGAAGAATTTATTATACATCCCAGTGTATCTGAAATAAAGAACTAGGCCACGCAAAGAGCGATGTTTTATTGAATGAAAGTGAATCCTCTTTGAGTGCAGATTTCTTTTCTATGCTTTCTGTTTCAAGTGTGATAAAAACTCTAGTTATGATTTGTCACATGTTAAAAACTTTAATACTAGAAATGATTTGAGTTCTTTAATTAAGGATTATAAATGTAATAAAATTAAAATTACTAAGTTAAAAATTGAGTATTATAAGAGAAAATGTTCTGATATAGTATTGTGTAAGAAAGTCAATGGTGCCAAGAGTTCCGTGGACTTCAACAGCAATAACCCTTCACCTATGAAGACTAAACATAGACGGTTTAGAAAATCTTTGAGCCCTGGCAGTGGAAACGGAGGAAAAGAGAGATCGTTTTGAACAGACGTCAGAACTCTAGAGGAAAATATCGTGCGTTCAACCAAAGAACTCATTAAAAAAGACGTTCTTATGCCTGTATGTGTGTGTGTGTTTTTTCCTGTGGAACTTTCCTGATGTCGAAGAGATGCCTTCACATGGTGGAGAAACTGTCTAGTTCCAGAATTATGATATGTTAAATCTTTGTATATTTGTCGTATAGTCCTTGTCTGTTCCGTTTTTTTGTATGTTTTCAGATTTACCTCCTGGTCTCCATGGACGTACCGCTGCGGACAGCGTACAGTCAGGGCTGGCCGGTTGTGGCATGCAGCCAAAAAAGCAATCTTCGCGCGCAGGCGCAGCAAATCCAAACCAGAACTGAAACATTGGGACTTTTAAGAAAAGAGAGAAAGCGAAAGGGAGAAAGACGGAGGTTCGCGAGCAGGCGTTCCCGTCGAGAATTCATGAAAACTTATCTGTTAGAATAGCTACCTTTTTAATTAATTTTTATTAAGTTTTAAAATAAAGTTAAAGAAAAGACAAATGTGTGTGTGTGTGTCTTGGACCCATTGTTGTCTCCCACATATATATATCTTTTTCAAGCATGAACATTATCAAGAGTAAACTGAGAAGTCGTCTTATTAACGAGAACTTAGAATCATGCCTAAAATTAAAAACAACAACATACAAACCTGACTTACTCAAACTTTCGAAAGAGATGCAAGTACATTGTTCGCATTAATAAACATTTATTAAGTATGAAATTTAGTTTCATTTAGTGTACTACTTATTCAGTGTAATAAAAGTTTTTACTAAACAAGCAGATTTGGCTCCCAATTTTTTTTTAAATTGTTGTAATGTTCATTTTTGGCTCTTTGGCTAATAAGTTTGCCGACCACAGCTCTAGACCATAGGTTCTCAAACTTTCTTGTCTCATAGACCCCTTGCCATGCATTTCGGTTTCTGGTAGACCCCTACTTAGCTAATATTGAATTTTTGCAAATTTATCAACTTAAATATCTTTCTGACACAGCATGTGTGTGTGTGTGTGTACTACTACTTATTTTAAAAGAAATTTAACTGTAGCGAAGCACAGCGCTTATAACTTAAGGAGCACATGTTAACGAATTAAGTTAAAATTAAATTAATACATAAAATAACTGAATAACAAACAAATGCTTTTAATGAAAAGAATTAATGTTGTGCTTCAATGACAAGTTTTCAACATTTAATATCACCTAGTCGGGTTTAACCCTAAACCTCCTAAGTAAGCGTATAGTTTTTTTTCCCTTTTCTTTCTTTCTTTCTTTTTTTTTTGTTTGTTTTTGAGGCAGACTAACTCACTGAAACTCCCTCTAATTCACTAGGAAAAAAATTAAAAACTTTTTCACGATTTTTCATAATTCGCGACAAAAATAACAGGTATATCTTTTTAAAGCCAATGTTGATGACATACGTTTCTGAACTTTATTTTAAGATCTTCGTTAGGGCCTATTCTGATCAGTTCCTATTATATTATGACATTTTTTTTAATGCTACTATATGAATTCATTGTCTATTACAATAGAAAAAGCGAACGTAGGTTAAATTGTTTTGACAGATTGTCTGTGACAAATCGAGAAAATTCGCGATGGCCAATATACTTCTTTAGCTTAATTCTGGAAAGAAATGCTGAAATGGTACTTGTCTTAATAAAATCTATGCTGTCACCTAGTAAGAACAAATTAACCTCACTAAATTTAGTAAATAAATCAGTTAAATTGGTAAAATCTGGTTTCCACTAGATCAAATTTTTCTTAAAGGTTAAAGTCACAATCTGGTTTGATGAAAGCTACTACTATAGACCCCCATTTATACTTCATGGACCCCCAAATTATTTTTTCGTGGACGTGGACCCCTTGCAAGTCGTCATAGATCCCTGGGGATCTATATAGACCACTTTGGGAATCACTGCCTTAGACTGAAGTGATCATTTTAGTGTAGTGGTAAAGTTGCGTGCTTATGGAATCGAAGGTGCTGAGTTCTAATCTCCTTCATGAATATTCTGAAAACATTCAGTGACAATGAAAATGAGAAAATTAATTTTAGAAAAGAGGCAGTAAATTTATTTAATAAATTAACAAAACTCGAAACTGTCATTTTAATTATGTTTTGGGAAGAAATTTTAGAAAGATTTAATTCAATTAATAAAAAATTACATCCTGGATTGGATATCTGTGAAGGGAATAAGTTAATTATGTCATTAAAGACGTTTATGAGCAGTATATACGACTTATTTCAAAATTTGCAGATAAATCCACAGAAAAAGCTGTGTATGGGACAGAAAATTTAAAAGAGACACGCTTATTGTTGCGTTAGGTAAGCTAATCCATAGGAGAAACCAAGTATATATTTGCAGGATATAGTAAGAAATTTTAATTTTTGATGGATTTGCAAGGTCAAAGTAAGAAGAAAGTTGGCCTGGAGAGTGTACGCGCTATTGATTACTATTCAGATGATGGAGACCAGAAGGTGTTCAATTCAAAGTTTATCTAACAATAAAAAAAAACTGAGCTAGTCTTATACTTGTAGGGATATGTTCAATTTAATTTTTGAAAACAAACTTGTTGACGATTTTCCAAATTTGTATACCATTTTAAAGATTTTTCTTATACTCCCTATTACTAGTTGTGAAGCGGAGCGTGCGTTCTCTAAAATGTCCTATATAAAAAAAAACAAATATAGGACAGCAATGACAAATACTAGGCTTAATTACACAGGTCTGCAAAAAAAACTTTTTTAAAAATTGTTTTGATTTTATTAACTGATCTTTATTTAGTTATTTGCGCTGATTTAAAAAATGACGTGAGTTTTTTTCTATCACGTAAGGCTTGCCTACAAAATAAAGGTAAAATATTTGGAAAAAGTACAAAAAACGAAAATTTTGGATTTGCTTTTATTATTTTAACATAAACTAAAGGAAAGAAAAACAAAGATAAATAGCTTAAATAAGAATAATAGTGATACACGTGTTGAAAATGCTATTATAAGTCTTTGTAAAAGCGTTTTCTTTTCCCATCGAAGCTTGTTTTAGTACTTTTTCGGCTGTCTTCTTGTGAATTTTCCCGTTTTAACATCCAACAGTAGTCTGCCCTCATGTTGACATTCCAACGACCTTGGTATCTGCGCTCCATTTCTTTTATATCCTGATGGAAACGTTCTCCTTGTTCCTCACTTACAACCCCAAGATTTTCTGGAAAGTAGTCCAGATATGAGTGGAGGAAATGGACTTAGACACTCATGTTGCAGCCCAATATTTTGTAGTTTTGTAACAATTCAGCAACCAAAGCTTTGTAGTTTGGATCTTTTTTGTTTCCAAAAAAGCCTGTTACAACAAGTTTAAATGAATTCCAGGCATTTTTTTCTTTCATTTCCATTTTAGTGACAAAAGTTTCATCTTTTAAAAGTTTTCTTATGTCAGGCCCAACAAAGATGGTCTCTTTCAGCTTAGCATCGGATAGACCAGGAAACTGTTCACAAAGATACTTGGAACACTCTTCTTTGTCTAATGCTTTCACAAACTGTTTCATTAGCCCCAATTTTATATGAAGTGGTGGAAACAAGATCTTCTTAGGATCTACTAAATTTTGTCTTTCAACATTTTTAATTCCAGGAATAAGAGCCTTTCTGATTGGACACGTCTGCTTTACGTAGTGTTGTTTCCTATCACGGCTATCCCATTCACAAAGGAAACATGGAAACTTTGTGTAACCCTTTGTTGACCTAGTAACATAGAAATAACTTTCAAATCACCACAAATGTTCCATTTATGGTCAGAGTATCTGAGCTTATTAAGAATAAACTCAAGATTTTTGTAGCATTCTTTCAAATGGACTGAGTGTCCAACAGGCACAGAAGCATATTGGTTACCATTGTGAAGAAGTACAGCTTTCAAACTCATTTTTGACGAATCGATAAAAAGTCTCCATTCCTCTGGTTCATACATAACTTAGAACATTTCCAAAATTGCAGGTACATTGTTGCAGAAAACTAGGTCCCCCTCTTGCGTAAAAAAGGGACAAATTCCTTTTCTCTAAATCGGTACCACGAAAATGAAACACCGGAGTTTAACAAATATCTTTCTTTAAGTCTGGACCCTAAAACTTCCGCTGTGTCCTTTGGGAGGCCCAGATCTCGTACTAAGTCGTTCAAATCTGATTGAGAGAAAAGTTCAGGGTCATTTGTACCTGGATCGTAGCCATCATCACTGTCGCTTCTAATAGGGGATATTTGGTCTAAAATATTGTCCAGGGTATCCGGAGGTGAAGGAATAGGCAAGTCAGGTCCATGAGGTACAGAGCGAATAGCCGAACGTATGATGGTTGGGTATGAAATGTCCTTCTTTTTTTAAAAATTGAAACCTTGCACTGAACAAGAACACAAATAACAGTCATCACTGTGATTTTTAGGCTCTCTCCAAATCATGGGTATTGCAAAACGAAATGACTTCTTCTTACCTTGAAACCATTGTCTCAGTTCTTCAACACACACAGAACACACTACATGGGGCGCCCAAGATTTATCTTGGTCCCCTAATTTAATACCAAAGTATACAAAATACACCTTCTGAACAAAATTACAAATGTTCCTTTGTTGCTTCTTGACGGTATAAGACCCACAAATATAACAGAAACAGTTAGTAGAGTTAAGACATCCTTTAGTATATGTATATATATAGCCATTTCTTTTAAATACCGTAGCACAAAACTGTTTGATGTTTACACCACGGTGGCTAGCTCCACACTGAGTCACTGACTGCAACCAAGGTCACGGCGCACGACACCTAGCAGCCAGTAGGATTGGGGAGAGGGCAGACAGAATGAGACATATCTTGTTCCAGTAGGAACTGGTATTCCGAGTTTAGATTCATTGTCATAGCAAATAAATGGAATAAAACTGTGTTTGTAAATAACATACATTGTTTAGTAACCTATTCACCATAAAAGATCCATAATTCAGACTAAATTCACCAATTATATAGGCTATAATATTGAAAAATCGTACGCATACTGGACCTGAAACCCCCTGAAAGTAAGAAAATTTCAGATGAAATTTGTGACTTATCTAAGGGTGATGGAATTTTTTCACTATTTTTCCCGTAATCAGCACAAAAAAATATAGTTAAACCCACTAGTTAAATATACAATTTTTTCATCGCAGACCTGTGCTATTTATCACTTCTTTCTATTAATACTGATCTCACCAGACTTGAATTTGCCGCACAAAAGTGTAGAAAAGTTTTTTTGTAAATTATGTAATTGTTAACAATGTATTTCGATTGTATAAAATTAAAAAAAAAACTTTAAGTTTCATATATTTAAAATTTTTCCGCACAAAATTTTTTTTAAGAAAATGGCAAAATTTTTAATTATTTATGGGGCTTCCAGATATTGTTAGCCCAGGGCCCCCAAAGGTCACGGTCCGGCCCTGGTCTGAACTCAAATAAAACATATTTTAAGTAACCAACAAATCCAACTTAAGTTATAGAACAAGGAGTTTTTATAATTATCCATACCTGTGTAAAGTTTCTTGCATATGCAACTTTTTTTCTTTCTGCATTTTTTCCCAAATTTATTGGTCAATTGAAGTAGTTGATGGTCATAACCTTTCTCTTAAGTGCATCTTTTATATTTTCATTACTATTATTTGACTGATTTTTTATTTAATTAGATAATTTTAACATAGATTTAAGTATTAATTATGAAGCTATGTACCTAAAAATTTGCAATATGTTTACGAAAAACTGTGTGTACATTTTAAAAGTGTATGTTAAGTATTAATGTTCATAAAGTGAATAAGGAAAAGAAAACTCTATGTTGTAAATACACTGCTGGCCACCGTAAATGCAACACCAAGAAAGACAAGAGATAGCACAACAAAATTTATTTTGTTGATAACATGTTGACCCCAGTATCAAATGATTAAATTTATAGACTTCTGTGAAGTGTGGTTCCTGCCAGAAACAGTAGCCAGAGTAGCCGCAATTGTTGGAGATCACCGCTGCCACACGCTTCGGCATTGATTCAAAGATACTTTGGATGTGTTCTTGGGGTACAGCAGACCAAGCAGCTTCCACACGTTGCCAAAGTTGATCCGGTGTGGCAGCTGGGGGTGTAATCTGGGTCAATCGTTGAGCAACCATGGACCACATGTTTTCTATCGGCGAAAGATCCGGAGAGTGAGCCGGCCATGGAAGCAATTCAATCTGGTGATTGACGAAGAACCTTTGGACAGTGCGTGCCACGTGTGGTCACGCATTATACTGTTGAAATATGGATGTAGCCAAGCCCTGAAGGTAAGGGAAGACAACTGGCTCCATCACCTCGGATATGTAGCGCTGGCTGTTTAAAGTACCGGCAATGCGTACTAGAGGAGTGCGAGAGTGATATCCAATACCGCTCCATACCATAATACCCGATACAGAATCAGTGTGGCGGTGCATAACGCAGCTGTTCAGCATCCTCTCTCTACGGTGTCTCCAGACTCGAATCTGACCATCGTGGTGTTGCAGACAGATACGTGACTCGTCAGTAAAGACAACTTCATTCCATTCTGCCACCCACATCCTTCTTTCATCACACCATTGGCGGCGGAGACGTCTGTGGTCCTGCGTCAAGGGTAGACCAAGAAATGGACGTCTTGTGGACAGACCACTCTGCTATGAACGGCGTCGAATGGTACGCGCAGACACTGAATGATGCGTTACAGACTCAATGTTCTGTACTACGGTTCATGATGTGACTGAGTGACCCATCACTGCTATGCGCACAAATTACCTGTCCTCACGTGAAGTGGTGCACGGAGGTGGATGTGATCGACTACGTTGGTCCGTCGTACCATCCTGCATACAAAAGTCACATATCCGCATTACAGTTGATTGGTTTCGTCCAACACGACTACCGATTTCCCCGAACGATAATCCACAATCTCGGTAGGCCACTATCCTTCCTCTGTTGAACTCGGGATACTTGATCAAAAGCTGATCGCTGCTTTCTACGAGACATAATTGATCGTTTTTTGGAAAAACCACAAGAAAAACACAATTGCCGAACTTGAAATCGTCGAAATCTCCAAGCCTTAAATAGCGCTTTGTGGTGGCGCCACAGGCGCGCGTGATGTGTGTCTGCGCTGAAATTCTAATCATTTGCATATCTCACCTCCTCTAATGCATGTTGTAAATTTCATGTTATTTGCATGCTTCCTTCAGGGTGTTGCATTTACGGTGGCCAACAGTGTAGTAACAGGAACGAATAAATTAGTGAAAAATAAGATTAAAATCTCATGAGACTAGTGAAATCGAAACATTTAAATTTATATGAGCAGGAAACTGTGCTTTCTGTAAGCTGTATAAAGCTGATCTGTACTTTGTATCAATAACTCTTACCAAAGAATCTCTACCTCTGTTAGACGGTAAGAGTTTCGGTGTGACTACTAAAAAAGTGCGAGAGCCATCTTGGAATACTGAGTTAGTGACTCCAAAGTGCATCAATTCCATTCTTTTGATTGAGATTTCACTATAGGTTAGGGTTGTATCTTGGTTCAAATTGTCAGCAATAATATTGGCTAGGGTATCAACTATCTTTATTACCATTCAGTTTTACATGGAGTGGGGTGGAGTTAAAGTGTGCAGATTGAAGCTCATTTCGGGCCCTTGGCGCAGATCTACAGGCCCCCTTGGCACTGAAGGATTGATATTTATAAATCTGGTTAATTCCAGCTTATCCGGGCTCTGTTCGGTCTCTCTGGGCGCACTATGGATAAACCGGCACTGAACAAATTACCTTGAAGAAAGGCGCAAGACGAAGTCAGTGGTGCACACGAATTTTTCGGGGGGCGAAAGTCCACCATTATCGTATAATACCCCATTATTCTTTCGATTTTGTCGACTGTCATGAACAAAAAACAGTGATAAAATAAATTATTGAATAAATAACTAACATATAATTAATAAGAAAAATTATTAATAACAAACATTTATATATAATTTTACTTTCTATATAAATACGATTACAATTAATCGAAAAAAAATTAAGGGCGATGGGTGCGGACCTGGGGACTCTTCCCTCCTCTACTTGTGTGCGCCAATGGAGGTATAAAATATTCAGGCTCATTTCCCCCAGATTCGTCCAATGAGAAAAATATTGGACGTAAAACCTTAATTTTTGGGGAGGGGGGGGGAATAAGTCCCCAATCAAAATAACGAGGATTTGTGGGCGAACATACCAAATCGTAAAGGAATATTAAATCACTTATCAGATTTTTATTAATAGATGACCATTATTTGCAAACAACTTTAATAGTAGGAAATGCTATTTTCGAAATTTAGTCTGATGAAACATATGTTATTTCTGAAAAAACACCATGTAATAAATTTTAATCTATTTAATGTTTTTTTTAATGTAAATTTTAATCTTTTATTCGTCTTTTTTACGTTGTATCGATATTAAGGACAAGTATCTGTTCATAAATAAAAAGAATGTTTGTTTTATGAGAAAATTACCCATTTATGCCTTCATGTTTACTACTGGCCCACCGAGCTTAAAATTTTTAATCAGGCCTCGTCTAATCCCTAGTCAAGCATCGAGGCAAAAACCTCTTTTTTGTAAACTTTATGCGGCTACAGAAACTTCAATTTGAATGGTTGTTTTCAAGTCTATTTGCACCCCGCTACTGCGTACAGAAAAGTAATATAGAAAACAAAGAACACTGATATTGTGTGTGCATGGAACAAAGATGAATTAAACTATTCCATTCAATAACGAGCCCATTCCGCATAACCATTAATAATTGACATATTTTCGTCTCACATGAGCAAGACTCGCTCATGTTGTCCAACATACGAGGAAGAAGCTTTGTGAAGTATAGGGATGAGACTTTGCAGTCCTATTAAGCCTTTTCAGGGGTGCAGTTGACCCCGATTTCTCTTTTTTATGTGACAATACATGTCTGCGGTTCATCTGGACGATGACTTTATGGAAAGTGAGAGTATTCGTCAGATCTCTACACCTTAACCCTACAGAGCCTATTAAGGGTACAATAAAGGAACTCATTTTTTCTCCCCAAACCAGAAAAAAGTGTGCTGGATCCACAAGGGCTTATAAACTGTCACCTTTCCAGCATGAATTTATTTTTTAACTAGTATACATAATACATAGGAGAGACCATACTTTTTATAAATTAATCCCCTTTTATAGACTTTCCTGTGGCAATGAGGAATACACATATGCCTCATAATTTAATGTTTTCTTTTTGTATTACATTAACCTGTGTTCAAACTCAAGATACCTAAAATCTCTCTAGATTTCTGGAAATAATCAATCGAGAAAAAAAAACTGCTTTAATTTTGAACATCAGTATACACATAAACACACAACCAAGCTAACTCCCAAAATTTAAATATATTTTATGATTCAATAATTTTACACATAAAGTTCAAAATCAATGTGATGTAATAATATAAGAGGTATTATAGTATAGGCAAATTATAGCCCATCTAATTGTCTTATCTGGCTTGATACATATTGCAAGCCAACACAATACAGACATTTTGATATTAATATCATTTAGGAATGTGTTCCATATTTTTCACATATGCATAAATTTCTATAAAAATTGTAATGTTTTTTTAAAAAAATTTGCAGTTTAAATCAATTAAATAACAATCAGCAGAAAAAGTTGTCTCTTAATATTCTAAAATAATAGTTCTACAAGTTTTTTTTTCTAGATAATAAATTTCAATCTGATAATTAATGTTTTGCAGGCATATCCTGAATGTATGTGGAAAAAAAAATTCTCCAATGAAATTTCAAGAGTTTAATGTAGAAAACAGACAGATAAGCATTTAATTTCATTTCTCAGAATTAGTATGGCATTTTACATGAGGGAATTTTAGAAATAAGTCACAGCTTCATTTATCATATAAGTAATGAATTTTTTAGGTATAGTTCTTTTGAACATATTTATCAAATTTTATAATAAATTATACTTGGTACATCAAAAAAATTTTTTTTTGGACCCTCTCCCAAGAACATTTACTCATTTCTGATATAAGAAATAAAATATACTGTATTCATATAGCAAAAGCATATATTGATCCCCCAAAGAGAGTAAATAACAATGTTTTCTCCATAAGAGATATAGTGAAATCAGCATATAATAATGTTGGAAAATTTTTCTGCCAGAAAATAAGACTTTAATTTTTAGCATTAGATGATGACAATCTTGGAGCAAAAGATTTCTTGCTAAATTTTCATATTTTGGTTGAAATGCCTACTGGAAGTATCCTTAAAACTCATTAATCAGTCAAAAGATATATGAATGTGTTTTTAAGCACGCATTTGATAAATTCACCAGAACTTTTTGATGAAATATTATGTACTTCAAGATTTAAAAGCTTTAAATAAGATACAATAAATGCTTTTTTTAAAATTTTATTATTCAACCACATTGAAACTAAATGGACAATTTCTAGTTTTCATTACCAGAAAAGCTTATATTTACAAGGCTAATGGTAAATAGGACAGAAATGTGTGCGTTTTCTCAGAAAGTCACAGTACCTTTGTTATACAAATTTTCTATCAAACTCAAAATACACTCACACTCAAAGATACTAAATATAATATACATTTCACATTAGTGGATATATAACGAAGGAATATAATATATAATAAACAGCATATTAATACAAAAGATATGACATTAAAGTCATTGCATGCATTCTTTTCATATGGCTAAAAATTTGAAAATCATCTTGACACATACACAAGATGTATTCATTAAGCCAAAAATATAATACTTTGATTAAGTAAAAAAGAATTATTTATTTAATACAGCAATACTAATAGTACTGTATACTAGCATACATTGGCATCAACTATCATACTGCCAGATGAAAGTGCTAAGCTGTTTATAATTAACCAGTTTTTTTTTCTACAAATATCTCAATAGATACATTTAAGTAAACATTTGACTAAATACATAACATTTTCATTACAGACACATTTTCCAACAAACAAATGAAAAGACTAATTTTCTCCTTATATAATTACATTCCAGATATTCTAAAAAATAAATGCAGAAGTTTTAAGCATTTTAAGGTAATACATTATTAATAACATGCTTAAAAACTTAACTTTGCTATCAATGCATATGATTTCATTTCATGATGCAGATTTAAAAAAATTGCATTAAATAAAAATTAGCTTTTCTAACATTGCAATCATAAAACAATTCCTTTTTTTACACAACATAATTATTGAGTATGTCATTTTCTTTAAATCTTGTATACCCTATAAAATACATAGAATAACATTCAGAATATCACCAGCATATAAAGCACTTAAATTTTCTACACATCGAATCATTGCATTATATATGAATACATTGAAAAAGTGATAGGAGACACCAGATGAAAAATTTAACATTAAGTTCTCTAACAACTATTTAAATTTCCAATTTCCTATCTACGGAGTTATCACTTTCGAAGAGTTTAATGATGAAAAGAGATATCCATTATTTTACAGTTATTCAAATACCAGTAAAATTTGACAGGGGGCTACAAACTTAAAAATCACCGGAAATATCAATTGTAAAAAAAAGAAAGAAAGAAAAACATATCTGTAATCAGATAAAAAAAACAACAAAAGCCACAGAGATAAGCTATAAACTGCTCTTCAGAATATACACCAAACACTCTTATCCAGAAAACAAATAATCAAGTATCCTTTTCAAGTAAGTATGAGCAATTAATCAACTATTTTTGACTGAATTATTAAAAGATCAGTACTATAACAGTAAAATAACAAAAACCTAAATTTGTAGGGGGAAAAAATTTCTTACCTGATTTTAAATTAAATTTTTCAAACAATTCTTATACAAAATAAATTTAATGTGATCTAAGTCAGTTTTTAAAGAATAATAATTTTTTACTTAATAATTTTTTATTATTAAGTGAAGTCCAATTATTAATATTTTTAACGTCAAAGAAACAAAAATCATTAACATATGTCACATTATATGTATACTAAATAAAAAGTTCTTTTTTGTTAAAGGGCTCAGACTTCTTGGTAAATAATAATAAAAAGAAAATTTAATTTTTATTATAATGTAATAAATACTTAATGTTAATAGTAACCATAACTATTATAATCTATTTGGCATAAGCTCTCGTGCTTTAAAACCACATAAAAACAATACTTTCATGCTAAAATTTTTTTAAAAATTACATTTAATTTTAAATTGATAATTTTTAAATCAAATAAAGTTATTTACAAAATTAAACACATCTCAACAATTATAAAACATCCTTTAAAGAATTTAATATAAATATATATAAATTTCTCTGCTTTGTTAAATAAATACATAAAAAATATTCAAATTATACATCAAATATATTTATTATAAGTTATCTGAAATATATTATTAAGTAAATCTAATACATAAATAATAAATCAAAATGGGGTTAAAATTTTCAAAAAGTTTTACAGAAAATAATTAATGTTTATTACTTTACTACATAACAGTAAATTACAATTTATAAAAAATTAGTCAATTTAGTAAAATTAATTAAAAGCCCTATTTTTTTAAGTTTAATTTAAATATGTAAATAACAGAGCATTTAAGAATATATTTATTTTTATCATAATAAATTATTCAATTACTAAAAAATTAATTAATTAACAGAAAAACATATATTTTTACTTATCAATAATCACTGTTCTCTCTCTTACAAATTAATATAAAAATCAAATATCAGACAAAACAATCAAATTATTTCAAGTTTGAGGTAATATTATTCGTACACTTTTAAACCAAAATTAAAAACAAAAATAATTCTTAGTGGGGAAAACATTTTGTATATTCATATTTTGAATTGTATTTGTTAATGTAATAATTAAATTTTAAATATCACACAGTTCATCTCACTTAGTTTTAACTTAGTACACACTTAATAAAATAAAAATTTAATGCAGAATTAATATAGTAATTTGCAGAATCATGCACAAAATAATTATACAATGATATTCGAGATCTCAATCAAATTAAAATCTAATTTCCTATTACAAAAATCTCCAGAAGTAAGAGTGTTTTTTAAAACTAATATAGAGTAACTAAATTATGTAATTTTAACTAAATCTTTTATTAGGTAACTGAATACAAATTCTTAACTAGATAACATGACAAATTACTAACATACAACACAAAATATATATACCTAAAAGTAATTATATACATAAGATTCGCCCAAACCAAACCCAAACACATAATTTGTATATTACATGAGATCATTATTTTATCAATTTCACCACAGTACTAATGAATTACTGGAAATGATTACAATCCAAAAATTTCCCATGATAAAAAGAGCAAAGATACGCGTGTGAAACAATTTTTTTCTTTTTTTATATTACAAACATCAAAAAGCTTGCAAAAGAAGGGAGACTATCACTTTGGGAAAAAAAGGCACTTTTATACTACCAACTCATTGGTAATCAATTTATCACATTTTGAGAAGAAATTCCCAATGTAAGAAAAGGAATAAATATCTACTTTTAAATAGGAAAAAAATCATTTTCTATTCAAGAAAAATTATTAATTCAAATACTTTTTACAATTTTTAAATTATTTCATATACATTTTGAAAGGTTATAACTTTGTCTTTAGATTTCCCAGTTAATATTCCAATTAAAATATAATTATGTATGGATCAATATTAAAATTGTTACAATTATAATATTTAAAATATCTTATTCAAACACCCGATTTTTTAGTAAAAAGAAAAATCATTTTTTTTTTCAAACAGAAAAACTTAAATTTCTAAATTTTTAATTTAAAATTTGTCCATGGATTTAAGAATTTTGGCTTTTTTTTAATAAAGTAAGAAATAGATCGTATGACTCAAATTTCTACAAATTAAAATCACAGAATTAAATAACTTCATTAAGCCAAGTATGTTAAAAAAAATTTCTACCCACTGCTATATATTGTAAATAAATACATTTAAACTTCTATGAAATATTATGTGGGGAAAAACTGGATTATTAATTTACATTATTTCACATCCTACAAAGGATTGTTGCACTGAAATATACTCACAGACGGCAGGCATATTCGGAACATTGGCACAAATATAGAAGGCAATACACAAAAAACTATCAAATGAAAACACCATTTGAACTTTCTAAAGGGATTCCAAAGAACATTTAATATCATTACACTTGTGCGTTTATTTTTTAACAGTTTTCAGCTTTAATACAGAGTACTGCAGAATTTATACAAAGCACAATATCATCACATGTTGCAAGTGCAAAATTTGTACTGTTTAAAATTACACTTCGACTTATTGTGTTCCCCACATTTTCACCAGCACAGAAGATTGAGTAATCATATTAAATATTTAAAAAAAATTTTTATTTCAAAGTCATTTAGTAAAAACAACTGTTAAAATAAATATTTTTACGGTGTTTTAAAAGTTTAAAATTAAAAACTACAATTTTACTTAGTTTTAACACTATCTATTTCAAAACTGAATAACTTATTTGGTTAACTTTGGAATTAAAATAGACTTAAAAACATTCTTTTTTAAAAAATATTTTGATTAAAAGATTTTAAACACTTTTTAACAGAGATTATACTAAAATTATGGATAAGCAGTTTTATTCTGTGTTTTCATAACATACAAATAAAAATTCTTATTTTAATTTCATTTTAGAGAATTTTATGCTGTATTATGCTTCTAAATTCAACATAACTCAAAATCATTTTTCAAACTAATAACTAAATTATTTAAAGGCAACATATCAGGACACAATTTTTTTAAAAAGTATCAAGAGCTTCAATTAACACATTTCAAGATAAATTATGTAATGAGTATTTTGCTTTTAAGCAGTATGCAATTCAAGTTACTGACAACAAATTATATCAGTAACTGATTTGCAAAACAAAAGTATTTTTTTTTAAAGTATTGAAGCAAAATTACTGATTTCAATTCATTGTATTTTCTTGGATCTTAATGAATGAAAAGCATTTTTTTCCCATTCTAATTCATTATACAAATTTTTATTTTCTGAGTATAAATTTCACATGATTATTAAATGTCACAATCATGCTTATCACATTATCATTAAACTGAATATTCTACGGTCATTGTCAGTAAGAGTCAAAATATGCTGTAGAATATTTCATAGCTTATGAATGTAATGTGCATTCAGACAAATTAGGCAAAATTGCACAATAAATTTCAAAAGCTGATGATCTAAGAAGTGAATGTTTTCAAATACAAGACTTACAAATGTATTAAAATAAACCTTTAACTACATTTAAAAAACAAGACTGTAGTTTAAAAATATATATGCATATGTGTATATAAGTATCATATTTGAGTGCAAAGTAAAATGCAAGTGTTTTCAGTCACAAAAGACTCAAATAAGAAAATTAAAGCAGTACTATACAGAGAAAGACCTAAAAATAAAAGAAAACAAATGTAAAAATCTACAATGGGAATCTAGAGCATATAATACACAAAATTAATTAAAATTATATAAAGGTATTTTCACTTGACTTCATATTGAAGATCACCATCTTCATTCTGACTCAACTCCAGTTCCTGTGCAAATTTCGAAAAATCTGTATCACAATCCCTCAGATCTTCCAGTGTCGTTTGTAAATCATCACTTAAAGGTGGATCCAGGAGGTTGCTTAGATTGCGTCTTGCAGAAGCCTCTACATCTCCAGTACCTTCTAAACCTGTCCACTCCATTGGAATGGACGAAGTGGTGATTTTCTCTCGATTCATGATGTCATTTGTAAGCGTGGTTAAAGAATTTTCTTGGCCAGAACTTAAAAGAGGGAATGGAAATATTTGACTCATCACAGGTGTTGTGGGGTGTGATTTAGGTATAGTATCTTCAACAGGTTGGGATAGAAGACCATAATTATCTAATTGCAGCATTTGATGTAATGGAACTGATTGACTTCGATTGTTGAATAAAGAATTGGAAGTAACATCACTGTTATTTCCTCCATTCTTCAGAAAATTCTGAATTTCCCGGGAAAAGTTATCTTTTATTGTAAGATATGGTTTTGTGTAAATAACTGAACTCGAAGCATGGCGTTGACGAACTTGCTTGAAATTAGATTGATTGCCATTAATGAGTAAATCAGCTGCAGCATCATTCAGAAAGGAGTGGGACAATAAAGATGATGCCTCTGCGACACTGGAAAGATCTGGAAGATTGCTTGTGCAGCTACTCGAAGATGATGCTTGTTCAGAAACTGGAGACAGTGTTGTTGTAGTATTAGAGCCAGAATTATGACGAGATCTGATTTCATTACCAGATGGAAAAACAAAATTAGATGGTGAACATTGTTCACTGACTAAAGGTGATAAAGGAGCACTCCTAGGTGTAGACAAATTTCCAATCATATATGGTCCACCAGGCCCAGAGCTATGCCTTGAGCGTAATTGACCCATATTGTTAATTACTGACTGACTATGCATTATCTGAGGATTATTAACCGAACAAAACGTTACTGTCTTATTAGAACTATGGCTTGAGTTGTGTCTTAATCTGCTTACAGGTACTGGAGTAGGTTGAGGAGAAATGAAAGGTGAAGTAGATACAGAAGATACACCAGAATCAAAATTTTGAAAGGGAGTGTGACGTGATGTACTGTAGGTGCTTTGACCAGAACTATGGCGTGAACGACACATGGATACTGGAGTAGATCTTGGAGATATAAATGGACTTCCAGCATTACTAGGTGGTTGTGATGGTCCTACGGCAATAGACATCATATTCCTAGGGTATAGATTAGGAACAGGTGATGATATACTTGAAGTACTATTGATTAAACTTTCAGGGATAGGAGTATGTCTTGGAGATATTGGCATAAAATTAAAAGCACGTCTTCTAGTGTTGGGACTCTGAGGAACAGATGGTACTTGAGTGTAGGTATTGACACGCCCAGAATTTAAAGTAATGAGCTGGCTGTTTGCATATTCAATTTCAGATAACACACTTGAAAGGTTATTTGTGCTTAAATCTTGTTTTAAATCTGACAAGTCACTACTCAAACTTATTTCCGATTTTTGAGAATCATTTTTAGTGGAATTTAAAAATACACTAGGATCAGATAGTTCATTTTGCTCACTCATATTGTTATTTATATTTGAAGGTAAATCTAAAGAAAATAGTCTATCAGTATTATTGATTTGAGAATTATTTGAAACAAATTTGTCATTAATAAGAGTAGCAGAAACAAGCTCAGAACTACATAAACTATTTAAATCTAATTGTGTACTTGGAGTATGGACTTCAGATGGCAGGAGGTTTTTACTGCTTGTGATTGCTGTATTCAAAGTTTGTGACAATAAAGAACTATTTTGAGTAATTGCTGATGCACTTATTGGTGCAGAAGACTCTTTTGAAGAACTTATAGAAGAATTATTTGTAACTCTTTTAGGAAGCTTCTGTTCAAGTAACATACGAAGCTGGGATATCTCATTAACCTCGTTATTATTGCATGTTGATTGATTTTGTTCAGGTCTTTTTTTCTCTTTCAATTGTGGAAATGAAGAAAAAATTGAAGTATTAGAATTATTCCCTCTGAAGTAATCATTCAGTGCATCACCTTCAATATCATGTACACTGACTTCCTCTTCAATTATAGCTGTTTGGGATTGGATGGACGCTTCTTGCATTGAAAGATTACTTAAATTATTTTGACAAATATTTTTAACAAATGGCAAAAATGATTCAATTTTTTCTACATTTTGTCTAGGATCTATAAGAACTCTTTTATTTACATTAGGCTCACTGTTTTCATTTAAAGGTCTTTTAACTGCACGATTCTCTTCTGGTGGAAGACTTGAATCCATACAATTGCTGACAAGACCAGATTTTAACATAAGCTCAGATAGTTGACCTTGGGGGAAATTTGAAACCAATTCAGCACCATTAGTAGAAATTTTGTTATTATTATTTTCCAAAGTAAAATTAAATTTTTCTGCTGCCATATCTTTAGGAACAGCAAAGCTGTTTCTCCTTGCAATAGTTTTCGGAGACCTAAGAGAAACAATTTTGATATTATTATTAGTCACACTTTTAGATGTAACATCTTCACTGCTTTCTGGACTGCTTGTAGATGGAAGCCAAGCATGAGAACTACGTCTTCCATCATTAAATTTTGATTTAGGTTTATTTGCAATACTTGAGCCAACTGATCCCGCACGAGCTCTCATAACTGCTGAGAAACTATCACCATTCAGAGGTTTTGGTTGAATGCGCTTGTATTTTGATGGTATGACATTTGGTTTACTGATTTCAGCAAGCTGTGGTAAAATTATTATTCCAGGGAGACTTTGGGCTATGCAAACAGGAGTTTTCCTTGGAGAGATAAGTAATGGTGTGTTCTTTTTCTTGACATTATCTTCAACATCAGCTGAGTTCCCTGGACTTGGATGGGGACTAATTTTCTGATCAGATAAAGATTGCTCAGGGGCAGCCTCTCCTTTTGTGGAACTTTTAATTGGAACTAAAGAAATATGATCCAATTCAAAATCTTCTTTTTTAATTCCAAAGGTTATATTCTCTTGAAGTAATGTTCCTTCAGAACTTCCTTCACTGCTTTTGGTTGGTAAACTGTTAGATTCTTTATCCTAAAATAAATAATAATAATAAATAACAGGAACACAGCGAATGATCTCGTGGAAATGGTATTTCAATGGTAGCTCGTGGTATTTTTTTTTTGAGTTTCATATAAACAAATTACAGATAAAAAGGAGGAAATAATTGTTTTCCTAATGTATAATTTATTTGAGAGCATATCAATAAATATCTCTAATTGAAGAATTGTAAATCTTAAGAAATGAAAATGAAATTAATGAAACAATCAAACATATTTATTTAGTACTTAATTAATAACTCTAAACTTATTTTTGCTCTATTTTTCTCTTACATAATGAGCTATTTTCTCCAATTAAATAATATGTGGATTCTACTGACACCCCACAGACAAATATATTTAAGCTGTAAGGTAACATAAGCTAAGGCCATAAGAATCCAGGCTGCAAGTCCAGCAACAGTTCTTCATTGCTTAAAAATGCACAGGTTCATGGACTTGATCTAAATGTTTCAGTCAATCAAGTGGGATAAGAAACAACAACAAGCTATGAGATTTTTACATCAATGTTCTTTTTTCTCTTACTGTTATGAAATGCACTATATTACTATAATATATGCCTCATTCAGTAACATTCAGATAAGTTTTAATTGCACATTACTGATCCCATTATGCAAGTGCTTTGAATATAAGATATTTCAACCATTTACAAAAGTTAAAAAAAAAAAGTTTTTTTGTGTTACATTTTGCTTAGTCTGTAACCATCTGCTTATAAACAGCAAATATTTTGACCAACTGCTTTGATGCAAATAAGAATTTTCAGAAATCCTTTGAACATTTTACTAGATAAGAATAATAATGAAAAACTAGCACTATATAATACAATGAGAGAAATACACACACAGCATAAATTATTTAAAAATTACTTACAAGGTTAAAATCTGCTAAATCTAGAGATGAATGCAATTTTGTTTTTTTAGCTTTTAAACTTTTCTTCTTTGATCCCACTTTACTTTTATTTGACACAACCATACTTGAACGCTGCTCTTGAAGTTTTTTCTTCTGTTCTTTTATAAGTTCTTTTTCTTGTATTTTTCGCTGAAGATGAATCTGAGCATCACTTTTTTTAATGCCTCCTTCATAATTTGAAAATCCTAGGATAAAAAATTTAATTTAAGTAACAGGAAAGAAATGAAAAAATTAATAATTCAAAATATTTAGCTTCAAATTTTTAAGGCTCATTCCCACCAAGACGTTCCCGCATCACGATCAAAGTAGAAAAGAGAGACATTTTCGTAGTTCGATTCACACCAAAGCTTTTCCTTATGTGCGGTGGATATCTGCTCATTAGGTGACACTGTAGATTGTTGTTGGAAATTGCACTACGTAGTTGATTCTGACTTGTTAGGTATGGATCGGAAGGGAAAAATTTTTTTAGCAATTTTGTTAGCATTAAAAAGGGAGGAAAAGAAACAATAGTAGGTTCGATGCATTTTTTTTTAAAAAAGTTTATTGAGACCAACATCTATGCTAATAGATGAGATGCGTGTGTCAGACACAGAAAAAGCTATTTTAATTTTTTCGAATGTCGCCGCAACTTTTTGACAATTTACTATCAATAGTTGGGCTAATAGATTGGCTTTAACTCTAAGGTTTATACAAATTTTTTCAAATGTTAATTTATTAGTTCTGAAATTTTTGATGCTCTTACAAATGTTTATTTATAATATTTAAATAAGAATATTTCACATTCAAAGCAACTTCTTATCTGCTGTATTGATGGAAACATTGAATTTTTGTCATGTAACAGAGATTAAAGAGAAAGAAAAAAAAACATTCACTATTTTATGAAAGCAATCAAATTAAAAACAAATTAAGATAATTTTTCTTAACATGCATCATTACACTGCTGATGATGCATGTTTATATTGGATATGGATACATAATTAACTCTTTCATGCACTACATTTTTGATAAAAAATAATGTACCAGAGGGAAATAATTACAAATATTTTAGATAAACTTCACAAAACTATAATTAGCGAACAAAAGCTGGTACATATTATACCCTTTTCAAATAAAGGGTGTCCAAAGTTTTAAAAAATAGGAGGTACCACAACGTTTCAAGCAGCATGATGGTTCTTGAAACAATTTTTCTTCCCCAGGAACAATGGAACTTTGCAGATACAACACATCTATTCTGTACAAACTTGGGAAAATGAATAAATACATTTAATCTTACACTGTTATTCATCCTACAAATTAAAACATTTTCAGTTTTTCCTAATCTAATGTAAGCTTAATTTTAGTAAGCTAATTTACATAATGTTAATACTTTAAATATTCTATTCTATACATTATTTTATTTTACCTAGTTTTTAGGTAGTCAACATATATAATAAGTGTATCAGATGTATTTATTTTTCCCTGAACACAAGCTAGGTATTTAGCTCATTCAAGACATTTGTGTAATTTTGTATGTATATATACCACTATTATTTAATAATAATAATAATTTTTTTTTAAAAAATGTAACCTTACAACAAATTTTTGTAGCACAACAAAAATGTTCATTATTGCAAAAAAAAAAAAAAAAAAAAAATTCATTTTTGCATTTGCAAAGATGGCCTTCAATAGCATGGTGGTACATTTTTTGGGCTCTCATATTTACATACCAGCAATGCACATGTGAGGTACTAATTATTATAATATTGACTTATTTAGTTACATAATATATGTACTTACCTGATTTGTATAAAATATCACAAGAATCATTTTCATTTACACATAAAATATACAACACAGTCACTTCCAAAAAATACCTTTCAACAGACTCACAGCTGATCAAAGAATGAACTACTACATAAACCTATTACATACTGTTAACTTCTAACTTGAGTTGACCTCCATGGTGGTTCAGAGGCACCCCCTAGCATCAATTTCTGAGTCATTCAAACAAGTTGTATGCTTTATGTGCCAACACACAATAAATAAATAAGAACTAGTGGTACAACATATGTACCACCAAGCATGTAATAGTTAATAAGCTCAACACAATGTGACCAGTGTTTATCATTCTTTTTTGTTGGTCGCACATTTGAATATAAAAAAATATGAAAGATTTATGTTATAATATATTTTTCAAAAGATTTTATTAAATATCTGACCATTATTGCTTACTGAATGAAATATTTTTTCATTACATCACAGCAATGTAATCACACCAAAAAGTATAAAGATTGGATTATTTCGCAAATCTTTTGATTTTAAGAAAGCCAATTTGAATCTATGTCAATTACAACTGGGCGAAAAAACAATATCAAATAGTAGCAGGAAAACGAAGTACAAAAACTATCTATCTTTAGTAAATGTTGGAGTAGTTACAAATACTATTTTCAAAGCTACAAAATACATGCACTTTTAATTGTTCATTGAAAATTCTTGTGGCACATCTTATAGTATCTCTTGGCACATGGGGGTTAAGAAATACTGATCTAGATACTCGAAAATTATGATTATAAAATGGCGTTTTTTACAAAACTTATAAGTAATAACAAAATCTGATACAATGCAAAATATTTTCATGCAAGTATAAATTTGAAATACACTTAATTTAAGGCACATTTTATCATCAATGAATGCATTAAAATATGTAAATTAACACTAGAGCTTTATATGCTTTAAAATCTAGGAAGTTTTTTGAAATAGTTGTTTAAGTGGTAACGTCTTTAAGCGCATTTTGTTGGAGAGTGAACTTGAATGACCATCACGCTTGGGTATGTAACGCTCGTTTGACTTTTTTCACCTGTGTTCGGAAAACTTGTTCCGACAAGATTGTCCACCCTAAAAAGAAATCATGTGACTTAAAGCGAGACGTTTTCTCCCCGGATTTTTTTAGTACTCTGTCTTCCTTCTTGTATGCTTATTTAATTAGTTCATCCTCCCATGTGTATTTATTATTCAAGATATATCAGTAGGAATTATTATGAAGAAAGGTACAATATTTATATTTTTTGTATAACTTTATTCTTGTATCATTATTGAATTTCTTTCTTTTTAGTTTTGAGGGCATGGTATAATAAATTGATGCATTTATGCCAACATCCCTAATTAAGTATAAATTTAAGATATTTTGTTTTATATGAGAAATTTGTTTTTAAATGGGAAATTAGTGTTTTGTTTATTGTGTGTCAAATCTTAATTAACTTAAAAATGTTATTAATTACTTAACCTAAAGCTGCACACATTTTATACTCATCCATTTTTATTGTTGTGTACCCAACTGGTCATCTAATAAACTTGCCAACCATACATTTCGGTTTTTTGTTTCCCAAAAGATTAACAGTTGATGCAAACTTCAAAAGGGACAATCCCTAGGAAATTTAAAAATAAATGAGATGATTTTCAACTGAAGAGTATCAAATTTAAAGTACATAGTGGGTTATTGTGTTCATAATATAAAATTCAAATGCTACAATTACAAATATAAATTTGTTGTAGATAAAAAAATCGATTTCGATTCAGAAAATGTCGAAGGGGCAAAGTATTTGAGACTTCTGGATAGAGGAGGTTTAAAAATGTTCACAGTTGTTATGAAAATCATTTCAATGCAATATTTTATTTTTAATTTGTATAACGAAAAAATTCAAGTTAAAATATCTTGAAGTTGATTGCCAATTATCTAGCTTTACAAGCAAAATAGAAGCATATTTGGGAATTACATGAGTTGTGGAATGTCTTGCATTCGTTTAATTCATTTTCTGTACACTATAACACACCTGCATTTTCATTTTTAAAAAAATATTCATTACATTTGGCAATATATGCATAAATAATTATTCAAAATAGAGAAATGAAGAAATTTTAACGGTGATGGATAAATAATCGAAAAATGAAGGAATAAGTTCAATATAAGGACTTTTTTGAAAAAATAAGCAATTTTTTTTGGGGGGGAGCACTTTTGTTGTCAAGGGAAGTATAGAGTTGCAAAATGTTTTCCCCTCTCCCCCTGCCAATCCCAAAAAACATGAAACGTGGTAGCTTGTCCCCCTCCTCCCACCAATATTCCATGAAAGTGAAGTTCCTTGCTTCCACTAAATGGGGCTTCTTCCCCCACCCACCTTTTTTAAGGAAAATGAATGATGGGATTCTTTCTACTGAATCATTTGGGTTAAATGATTCATGTATCGGAGAAATGTGTGCAACAAAATGTAGAGCAGAAAATGGACAAATAATTCTAACGGTTACTATTTATATTTCACCCAATCAAAGAGTAAAGAAAATTATATCGAATTCATTCACAAAAATTTAGTTGCCTACATGTGTGTGAAGTCGGATCAACTCTTCTGAACAAATTGCCTATCATTTTAAGTGGGGAGATTTTAATGTAGATTTTTCAAAAGACAAATCAAAGCCTTTAGTAGATTTTTTAAAGTCAAAATTCAATTTAACTATGTCAAATGATCCAAATAAAAGCACAACAAAGTACGGAACAACGCTTGACAAAGTTTTTTTAGATATTTAAATAATTTTGAATCTGAAATATTTATAACCCATTTCAGCTACAATAAACCTAGTGTTTCCTTTTTAGAATACAATTAATTCACAAATATGTATATTTAGCAAAAAATATTACTTTATGAGCACAGACATATGATTAAATTTTATATGACAATACTAATATAATAACCCCTTGTTTATATATATATATATATATATATATATATATATATATATATATATATATATATATATATATATATATAATAATTCACCTAACTAATCACTGAAATAACATTACAAAATTTAAAGTTATCACTTCTATCGTGTGGTCATAAGCACACACACTCTTTTTTTTTAATGCTAAGGTGTTTTTGATATAATGTTTTGCAAAAAGGAATTCTTATTGTGAAATTCTGTTTTTAAAATGTGCTTCAGTTTTTTTTTAATACTGGTATTATAGATTTCTACCCAAGAATAAGAAAATATTAAATAGTTTTTTTCTTTATTTTGTTTGTATTTTATAACACAATTGCCATAACTTAAGACCTATTATCTATTATTTCAAGAGTCAAAAATAAATACAGTGGGTGATCGGTTAAGGAACATATAATCCGTTCCAAGACTACATTCGCTATCCGAATTGTTCGTTAACCGATCATCGATTCCCCATAGACTTCTAAGTGAAATCGATTAATTTGTTCTGGAGATCCTAAAAATTAAATTTTAAAAAATGTATAATTTCTTAGTAAGTTTTTAAAAAAATAATACATACATATAGTCTTGAATATTAATCAGTCCTTTTCATTTTTTGCTTATGGAGCATTGAAGAACATGTCCAATGTCGATTGCTTTTCTCTTTTTTTTAGGATTTTCCGGAAGTAATTAATAGCATTGTCATTGTAAAGATCCCCAGCCCTACTGACATCAGCTTGGTTTGGGTACCATTCTAAGACCATTGCTCTGACAGCCTCCCACTTTTTCAAAAGATCTTTAATGGCAGATGTTGGCATTGGTCCTCTTTCGTCTTCCTCTTGTTCAGAAGGAGACATATTTCGTTGTGTTTCTTGGTGTTCTTCATTCAAAATTTCTTGGAGTTCTTCTATTGTCAGTTCATCTTCATGTCCCATTATGAGCTCTTCTATGTCACCCTCGTTCACCTCCAATTCCAGATCTTTAGCAGTTGTCAAAATTTCATCCATAATTTAAGGGGTGTCTCCCTGATCACCTCTGAATATGAGTTTGTTGTCCAAACACAAAAAATCTTTCGTGAAAGTGTTCGTTAACCGATCTGTTCATTAACCGATCTGTTCGTTAACCAATCTGTTTGTTAACAGATCACCCACTGTATAATGTAAAAAATAATTACAAGAAATTTCTAAGGAAGTATAAATTTTCTCTTCCAAGCTTTTTCTCTCAATTCATGGGTTTTCTTTTCATCTGTTTCTATATTGGGATCAAAACTTTAAAAGCTTTTTTCTCGCATTTTAAAGAACTCGATTGAGCTGGAATTTTATATACAGGATTATTTTGGATGACAATGCAACAATTGAATTATAATTAAATAAAATCAATTGATTAAAACTAATTATTCATAGAATTACAGATGCAACCATGTTGGCATCAGTTTTGGTAACTTAGTAACCATTTTAGCTAGTTGGATCAAAACCTCAAAAGTTTTTTTCTCACATTTTAAAGTGCTCAATTCAGCTGAAATTTTTTATACATGACTGTTTTGGGTGACAATACAATAACTTAATTATAATTAATAAAAATTAATATAATAATAATTATTCAAAGAGTTACAGATATAGCCACGTTGGCTTCATTTTTGGCGATTTCGCGACTATTTTGTTGACTCAAGTTAAAATTTTTAAAGTTTTTTTTCCTCACATTTTAAAAGTGCTTAGTTGAGCTGAAATTTTATATACACGATATTTTTGATGACAATATGATAATTTAACTATAATTAATAAAAAGTAATTGATTAAAACTAGATATTTAAAGAATTAAATTTTATTCATAGTTCCAATTGTTTACAACGTGTAACAGTTGAATATTGAAACTAGCAAATTAAAACTACCCCCTTAAAAAATTAATTTAATAAAACGAAAAATTGAGTAAATTCAATTTGATTCAACACTCTCTTTTGCTCTTAAAATTTAAAGCATAAAAAAATTATATTACACAAAGCGTTAAGTTTGAAACAAAACCTATGTTTAAAAAACTCATTTTTAATGGCTATGGTTCATTATAATGGTGTTATTTTTATGACTTATATTTAAATCATACAAATGAGAATACTTTTGGACTTCTACTATGAGCCTCTCATCATGATTACTCATTTTTACAAGAAGTTGTAAAATTATAAAATAAACAATCTATCCAAAAATATTGCACAAAAGGCGAAAAATTCCAAATCGGTTACAAAAGCATATTCATCCGTGATTGGTTGAGTGTGTGACATGTGACTAAACTAACACGTTCAAATTCCTGATGTTAACTCATTTTTAAGTTAAAATAATCGCTATCAGAACTTCTTCAACAGCCCAAGATGAAGTCTCTGATTGGCTACACTGGGGGTGGCGAACCTTTCCAGATCTACGTGCCCTTTTTTCTAAAGAAGTATTTAATGAGATATAGATGTGCCGTCAAATAATTTTGATTTGTGATTATTGGGAAAATGATAAAACTAAATATTAACAATTCAAAACTTTTTATTTACTACGAAAAAATACCTTTTGGTCTGTATAGTTGAAAATATTTTAGTTATATGAGTAATTCAAATCAAAGTAACATTAGTGTAATTTCTGCTGTCGCAGATTGGATGACAAATAAATTATATTACGATTGTATCTTTTAAGTATAGAATGCATGCTGAATTGGAGTCATTTGCCAAATGTCTCCTAAGTAATTATTTTTGCTGTGGTTCACTTGTTTGACAAGAGGGTTTGTGATTTGTACCAAAATGCTGTTTTACATACAATGTTCTGCATACCACTCTTCCAGAATGTAAAATACACGCCACTTTCTCGTCTTTACTAATAATGCAATATTTCGAGATTCACCAAGTTTGAAATTCTCTGTTACACTTGCTATCTTGCACTTTTTGTTCTTTTGCTAAACTAACCATGTTTAATAACAGTTTCAAATTGTAAATATAACACAAATAAACTTTAAAATACAGTACATAGTGGAACTTAGTTATTTCTAAGTAAAATGCAAAAGATTTTGATTGCCATCGCTGGGCTAGACACTCAACACTGACTGCCTTGGTGTGAATGCAGCTTTAATGCTAAAATAACATGTAACAACTTTTAAATGCAATACCTTGAAGTTTATTTAATTATGGATAACAACGCCACCTGAAAATGTAAATTGGAATAATATGACTCCTGTCTTTTTTAGACAATGCTCTACATCATTTTACATTTTAGAAATATAATGAAAACTAACATTCCAATAACATGATACTTAGAGATACCTGAAATACAAACTTCAAGACCAGAATTTTAAAATAAATTAACAATACGTACTCTTCTCTAGGAGTTCCGGAGATCCTTCTAGGAGGACTGAAAAAGCTGCAACAGATCTATTATCAACATACATATTTTCCAACAGATGAGATGCTAAGTCTTTCAACGATGAAAATTTTGTGGATAACAATTTTTCAGCCCACTGGAAAATTATTTGACAGGCAGCAGAAGTTGCTTCATCCATAACATTTTCTTGATTACACTATAGCATAATTAACATTCAAACTTCAGCATTAATACCAATATATAAATAAATAATACTGCAGAAATTGAATTTGTATACATAGTAGAAAATATTACAAATTAGTTTTAACTACTAGATGATAAACACAGACATTAAAAAAAAGATATAACTATTATCAATTCATTTTTAATAATAAGAAACTAAGTTGCAACATTAAACTTATAAATATAGACAATTGTTTATTTGAAATTCTATTTAAAGGAAATAAAATTTATAAATCAACTAAAAATTAATGTGAAAAATAAACACAACCACCCACATCAAAATTAATGCAATGTATAAAATATTACTAGAAATAAATGTTTTATCAATAATACAACTGAATTTTAATGAAAAAATATAATTTTAATTAAAATTTTAACTTAGCATTTTTAAAAACATTAATAAAAAAAAGTTACTTTAATGGAATTTAATTAAAATTTTTGATCATTCACAACTTACCTGAGAAGCTTCAGCTTCAGCAACCATATCTGGTACTGTTGGAACTTTTAACTTTGATATTTTTCGCAAACCACTGTAACAATATCTACATAAAAATAATTATATTCAGAATTTTTATTCAGAACATACAATTTAAAAATTCTTGATGATTACATAATTATAATTTAACATGAAACATATGTTTCTTATTCAAGTACTGTACCAAAAATAACCTTTTTACTCAAAAAATTAAAAGAAAAATGATGGGATTTTATATTGAGAAAATATAAAACTAATTGATTTGGAATAACTAATTTATACTTTAAATGTTACATAATATTTTAATTTTGAAAAATATTATATTGTCATATTAAAAATAAATCATAGAGTTTTCCTACCAATAAAAAATTAGGAAATAGTAACAGTTCAAAAACTAGAAAAACAAGCAACTATCACCTTGAATTTCCCCTGGTTCCAAGCCTGCGAGGTTTAACTGTTGGAAATATTTGTTTCATCACTTTTCCAAAATCTGCTGCACATAGACAATCATTTCCTGCCATCTGACAATAAGCTCTGAAATGGAAGTATAACATAATATAATATTAAGAAATTATAATAGTAATTACTTTAATTAAATTTCACTGAAAAGAATTTATTAAATAAGAACTGTTTCATGTAAAAGAAAAATATATCAGAACAGAAATAAGGGATATGAGGTATAAATAAATTAGAATATATAAGCAGTACTGATAATTTTTAAGCAATTACTTCTTTGCAGATACAAATAAATAAACATAAAAGTGATTGAAAAATTTAATTAAAATATGAATTTAAAGTAATTATCCCTTCCTCCTCTTGTCTCATTCAAATTTTTTAGTTCATATTATAAGAGGAAAAATTTAAATTACCAAAACTCTGTATAGAAAATAACTATCTTCAAAAGATATGTTTTGAAAAAATTGTTTGCCAAACAAAATAATTTAAGATTAATCTCATTTTTCCAGAAACATATATTTTTGTCAGAAACTTGTTGATCAAATTAGTTGCCAAGGTCACTCCTATTAATTTACAATTATTGAAAATGTAGTGTGGGTTTTTTTTAAGTATCACATACAAAACAGCTACGATACCATTTAAGCAGGGAAGCAAACAAAATCCAAAAGTCACACAACAATATTTATAAATGCAGAAAAAGGTAAAATCTAAGTTATGTGAGCCCCTATATAATGATTTTAAAAATGTGCCAAGATAGAACTAAAACATGATTTTTAAATTTAGAAATGTTGTAAATCAATATAAAGGTGTCACAACTGGAAAAAAAATGATTTAATGGTTGCTGATATACGGAATAGGACAAAAAGTAAAAGTCAAGTTTGGGAAAAATTACAATGAAAAAAACAAAAATAAATGAAAAATGGGAGGTTGCTACTGTGGCTCTGTGATTGACACAATAAAGGCACTGTGTGAATTTTCTATTTTTGAGAAGTTGATCTTGAGGTCAGCACCAAAAAAAAAAAGAATGAAGTATTCTTTTTGAAAAAATCATGCACATTTTATACTTTCCGATGACAACTTCAGCCTAGCCTAACACTAGAGAACCGGAAGGTATCCTTTTAACATCCAGGTCAGTAAATACTTTTCAAAATTCTGCAAATTTTGATGAATTCCTTATATTTTTCCTAACTTCTATTAGACCTGTAGAAAGAATTAACCTAAAAAGATTGGGGGAAGCTTTGATCAAACTTGCTTTATGAATAAATTTACCAATATAACACCTGCAGTTACTGGAAGTTATTTCAACTCCTCTATTTCAAATTTCACTTTTCAATAGGATACAGTGTATTAAGTGCATTGAACAGTAAGGGAATTTCTGAATATTAATTGACATCTGATTATCATGTGTTCTGTTTCAAGTTTGCAATACCGGCAGCAGATTTAATTTCTTGCCACAGAGTGTGAGCATGATTACTTGTGAGTTATGATTAGCTAAGATTTTCTACAGGTTTCTTTAATTCTTGCAAATTTTATGAATGAGGTTTAAAATTACTGAGGAAGAAATAATTGTGTTTCTAAGATAAATCAAAAGGGGAAAATTATCGAATGTGTATGATGAATATAATGATGAAAATTTTATTCCTAAATTGCATCATCTGAATTGGAAAGTGATATGGATATCAAAATTGATGATACTAAAAATCAAAATTAATTTGTCACTTGTGATGCCTAACAGTAAAAAGCACTTCTGAGTATATTCAGTAGGTTAGTAACCCAAAACATTTAGCCAGAAAATAACAGATCCAAAAAGTTATACGAAAAAAATGTGAATAATGAGTGTTGGGTTGCATTTTACAGACGGAGCAATTTTAGAGCATATATAGCAATGCAAAAATATAGAAGGTCATTGAGTATTAAAAAATGATGACTGGTCTCTTTCAGAAGGGGAACTTTTCACTTGTTTCAATTTTGTATGTATGTGGAATTTCAACAGATAGGAATCTGGAATGTCTTTCATTATGGTTAACTTATATATATATTTTTGCACAGAAATCATGTCCAGAGTTAAATTGTGTGAAATATCAAGATTTTTTAGATTTGATATAAAACCAATCTGTTGTAAATAAAAAAAGTTACATAAATTTGGAATGATTTTGGATTATGGAGTCTAATTTCTGAAAACTCCAAGTCAAGCAACAATGTAGCAGTCAGCATCTTTCATTATAGTTTCTCAATAAAACATTTACACAGTTTGCAGCATCCAAACCTGATAGACACAGGTTAAATTTTGAAAATTTAAAAGTATGTATATTTTAAATGCATTTTTTTTTACCTAGAAAGAAAAATGAAAAAAAAAAAAAAAAAAAAAAAGATCAAAGTCATAGACTTTCAGAGCATGTAGTTTTAAAATTATTTGAACCATTTCAAAATATAGGAAGAAATATAGTTGATAATCTTTGTTTTTTTTTAGTTAACCAAGAAACAAACAAAAAAAACAGATAAATTTAGTTAACATGATGAATAGAGCTAGACAAGGAATTCTAGATTGTATAAAGTCAGAAAAAAAAAAGTGTTATCAGTGTAAAACATAAACAAGTGTAATGACACTGAGCTACATTTGCTTTCAAGCATTGTAATTATAAAAATTTCAAAGAAAATTTTAAGCCATGAATTTTTATGATACAACAAAATATGGTGTAGATATTGATCAAATGGCAAAGCGATATTTAGTAAAAGCCAGTTCTAAAAGGAGACTAGATCACATTTCAATAATATTTTAGACTCTGCTGCCTTTAATGTTTGCATTGTTTTCAAATGTGAAAGCGGGACAAAATTATCAAGGTTACTTTTACTTAGCTGAAGAACCAAGAGCATAATACATTGAAAAATCAAATAAAGGATCGAAAAAGGATGAAAATATGAATAGATAATCTAATTAAACAATTATGTGATGCAAAAAAATGTCATAGAAACAAGACAAATAAAATATGTTCTTTAAAAGAATGTGGTAAATGTACAAAATATGCTCGCTATAAGTGTGATTTTAAATGATGTAAGTAATTACTATACTGTTCAAATTAATTGGGACAAATATTTTTTTTCCTTGTCTGAGTTGGCATGTGATTACCAGCTGTGTCTCGAACCACTTCAAACCGGTTATATTTGCCCAGAAGTAATGTGATGGATCGACATTGACTATAATTTACTTGTTTGATTGGTTTTAGTACATTAATAGTTCAGGTGTGAGCCTTTCAGCGTGGTAGCTGGTGGTTATAATTTTGCGTTCCATCTAACACGTATTACTTTTGCTTGTTCAGAGATGGATATTACTCCGAAGATGCATTCTAAAATAATCGCTCTTAATTAACACACTTGTATGACTGTGAGAGTTATAGATACAGTAGTTGGTGCGGACAAATCACATGTTTCAAGAATTTTAAGAGCATTATAGGATTTCTGATAATTATAAAATCAATCAAAGTAAGATAAGCACAGACCATCAAAGGGATTTATTGGATTATGGTATTGAAATGAGTATCTCAACTTTACCGAAAATGGTACTGGAAGTTAGCCATAAGGCATCAAAACAGAGGAAAATGCAATTTCTCAGAAAACAATGAAAAAACGTTTAGCATTGGCCAAAAATACTGATCCTGGACTGTTAATGGCTAGAAGAAGGTGATTTTCAGCGATGAAATGCATTTATTTGTGCGGGGATACTAATCAAGCGTAGTTAGAAGAAGTGAAGTATAAACTGTGCAGCCAGATCATATCCAACAGATTCCAAAACACCCTTCTAAACATATGTTTTGTGGGTTTTTTCATAACAAATGGCACTGGAAGCTTAGTTCCTTTTAAAGGCATGATGAATTATGCCAAATACACAGAAATATTACACAGTAGAATCGCTCTATCGATGGAAACATTTGATGGAACATATCAGCATTATTTGGGTTCTTGTCACAATTGGATATATGTCCAGACTTTTAGGTGATAAAATAAAATAAAAGTGCTTAATTGGCTTAGTAATTAACCAGACCTAAGTCCTATTGAGAATTTTTTTATATATTCTCAAGAATCCTTCATCTAAGATAAGTTGCACGACAACAGAACAAGTGATAAAAAGTGCTATACAAGTGTGGTTCCATGATGAAGAAGTTACGAACATGTGCACTGCACTAGTGGGGTCAATACCAAGACAAGTGGAAGAGGTCATTTTTGCTATAGAAGGCCATACTTCATACTAATACAGAGATTTTTCTGTCTACTTAAGGTATGTAATGATTAAAACCTAAGGTTTTTGAAAAAATCGTTTTTTACCATTTGTCCCAATTAATTCGAACAGTATAATTTCATTTGCTTACATTTTTATATCATTTTGCAAAATTATTGTTTTTTGATATATTATTTGTGTATCACATACATTTACAAAAATAATATCAAAATGCACATTTTATTTCAATAAGCTGTGACAAAATGACAACTGGCAGCTATTTCAGGTATAGCAAGATTTCCATCATTCAAGGATTAAAAAACAAATTAAATGAAAATTTCATCCATTCCCCCCTTCCTTGAAGATAAACCCATTTAAGAGTTTTAAAAAAAGCCACATAGTTGTCAGATCCTGTGTTTCCCTGGGGGAACAGAAAAATGGTTAAATTATAATAGTTGTACAACAAATAAGGTAACTGGAAATTAATATTGGCACTTTAAAATTCTAAACACTTTATAAAATATTTAATGAATTTATCCCCACTTTTACCATCAAATAATTTTTTATCATCAAGGGTGCCCTAAAACAGGATCCAACTTTTTCTAGTTAATTAGTTACCCATAAAAAAAATTGAGATAAAATGTTTGCTATTCCAATTTTTTTTGTTACATTGTTTATCAAACCATTACTTGTGAATCAAATACATATTCATTAATACATACTGATATTCATTATAGACTTCCTGCTTTGGCAAAGAAACATCTGGATCTTCTTCAAAGTGACTTTGAATCCAGGTAACAGCAACTAAACCTTCTTCATCAGCTTTCTTTCCCAAAGGATTTTGATTTTTTCTAATAAAATTCAATAAGTGATTTTCAAAAAAATGGCAATTTACTTAAAAATCTATTCTGGTGTAAATATGGAAAACAGTTTATAAGTTTGTTAACAAATAATTAAATTTGTATAATTAGGTTAATCAAACTTCAATAAAAAAAAGTACAGCTGCTATTTATTTTTTATCTTAAAAAAGAGGAAAAAAATCAGTCACAACTAACATTTTAAATACAGACAATGGTCAAATAAAAGGAAAATATACCCAATACTATAATTTATAAACAATATTTAGTATAAAATTTTTAATATTCACATTTAAATTTAAAAATTGTTTACAGATAGATCATAACACACAAGCAAAAAATAAAAAAAAATTATAGAACTTAAAAGCAAATTATTATGAAGTCATAATTTCATAACCTAACAAAAACAAGAGAGAGTATATGAATTACTTTTTGGATGATCTGCTATTTTGTTCCATTTATTGTAAGAAATGATATTTTCAAGAAGTACTTTCCTTTAGTAGGTTAATAATCATTGAATATAATCACAGAAAGAAATACAAAATTATCATAGCTAGTAAGAAGTAAAATAACTTTAAAAATTATAAATGAATTCTAAAAATTGTTTCATTTATTCAACAATATATAATTTCACAAGTATTTCATAATTAAATTTTGAAAGGTACTCAAAATAAAACTTTTTTTTCATACTTCACACTAAATTTAGAAAGAAAAAAAGCAGTTTAGTTTGAAGAAAATTACATACTTTTACATTGATAAGATTAATGTTGTTTTTTTAACTATGCTTCACTTTTTTCTTGCTTTTTATTTCATCACCCTAATTTTCTCCTTTTTCCCTCACAATAGTTATTGAATTTCAGCTATTTTGTTTGTTATTTCTGTACAAATCTGGAACTTTTTAGCAGTTAAAAATTCCGATCCCTCAGATAAAGCTTGCAACACATATTTTTTCAAAACATTAAATTCTTAAGGAGAGAGTGAAATCTGATGCTTCCCCTTAGAATAGAATAGGACCCATTTTGAATTTTCATTTTCCAAAATGATGCAAAATATATGAAACAGTTATTGTAAAAATTAAAACAAAACTCAAACTGAATATGGATTATGAAAGATCATACAGATAATGATAAGATAAATTTATATATAACTCAACTACTTACTTAAAAAAAGTATTTACAGAAATTTACTTACAGAAAATGTAAAACTCAAAATTCATACTACAAAATTATTAATGAAACATAATGGAATAACACATTTACATTCTTGCTTTACCACTTGTATATTAATAAATAACCCATCATTTAAGTTAAATTTTTTGAATATGATATATCCTTCTCATTTAAAAACTTTTATGTGGTTCACAAACTATGCATCGTTTATCTTCATATGTAGCCACAGCTAGAACTTTGCTAGTCCAGTGATAATCGTATACCAGAAAAGGATTAGTAAATCATTCTTCATGAGAAAATTCCAAACACTCAAGGGGGAGCCTTAATTCATGCGGCATTTAATGAATGCTATGTAAATTTGGCTTCTGCAAAGGAAAGAAAGGTTCCTCAGGTAACCACAAAAGAAGCAGGATATTGCCCAATCTAGGTCTGTGACCTAAAAATAACTTTCTCTTCAGGCTGTTTCACACAATACTAAAGAGTTAACCAGAGGAAGATTCTAATTCGGATGCTTTAAATCTTTTTGAATTGAATAAAGCTTGAGGAACTTTAATGCTTTACTAGCTGCATGGCCCCGCGTTGCACGGGCTACCTCTACTTTTATAAATTTTCCCCTTCTTTCACAAAATTAGAATTTCTAATATTCATTTTCAAAATGACTTCCATCCCCCCCTCCATTGCTTAGCCCAGCGTTGCTCGGGCTTTCTCTTTTCCTCATGACACCAGCATTTCTGTGTGTGTGTTTGTACGTGCACAATGTGAGTGATTTCTAAAATTATGTCAAAACATTTCCCTTTTTCGAAATTTGTTCTATTCCACTTATTTTTGATTTAAGACAGGTTTCTTTCCCCTATCTATAGCCCGAACATGGTTTTTTTAGTTAAAATTATTGTTTTATCTTCCCCCCTTCTCACAGATAAGATATAGCTTCAAATTTCGATGTATGACTTATAAAAAAATATTGCGTTAGAATTAAAAAATATTAATGTGAAGCAATAAATAGAAAATGATTCTGATGCTAAAAGTAAAACAAAAAACGTTCATCATTTTTTAATAATAGTTAGTTTCTAAGAATCTAAAATAATAAAATAGATTTCAGATTTTCATGAATCAATCAATCGTTACATATAGGTTATAACTTAAAATATCTCTAAAATGTATTTTGATCCAAAATAATAGACAATGTACTTTTTAATTAACAAAGAATTCCTTTAGTAATGAAATAATAGAAATAACCCTTTAAAAAAACATATATATTTATAAAATTCCAATTTCTATAAGTAATATAAATAAAAGAAAAATTTACAGATAGCTATTGAAACGATTGCTTTTTTCTGAACGTTTGAATGTTTGATTAAACATATAAATATATATAAGTTAGAAAAAAAAAACAGTATGGGGGGAAAGCCTAGCTATATATATTTATATACATGTACTAAAAAACCATTAAAAAAATAACAGATTTAATTTTAACCTTTTTCATTCCACTAAAAAAATTTTAAAATGATCTTTCCGATGTTTTAAGGTCTTAACAGTCGTGCGTTAGAATTAAAAAATTATTAATGTGAAGCAATAAAAAGAAAAGGATTCTGATACAAAGAGTAAAAAAATGTCTCTAAAATGTATTTTGATCCAAAATAATAGACAATGTACTTTTTAATTAACAAAGAATTAATTTATTTCATCTTAATTTTAACCTTTTTCATTCCAGTAAAAAAATATTAATCTTTAAAAAGTAGCGTAATGCGAAATTGAAAGTTTGTTCCTCTTCAGTTTCGAACCTGGGAACTGCCGTTTATAAAGCAGCGGGTTAACCAACCGAACTACAGTTACGTCGGGGAAGAACACTGAATTGAGCTTTAAAATAAAGGTAGATTTTTTTCAATATCCCATTTCGTTATTCATTAAAGTAAAAGATTTTTTTTCGGGCTTCATTTTTAAGTTAATGCTTTCAAACTTCATATAAATAATAGACGATGTACTTTTTAATTAACAAAGAATTCCTTTAGTAATGAAATAATAGAAATAATCCTTTTAAAAAACATATATATATTTATTAAAATCAAATTTCTATAAGTAATTAATAAAAGAAAAATTTACAGATAGCTATTGAAACGATTGCTTTTGTAATCAAAAAGTATGAAACAAAATTAAAGAATGTAATTAGAATTAATTAATTATTACTGACATTTTAAACAATTTTTTCGTTTAATTTTGCAGCCCCAGGAAACGTAAAAGTACATTTTTTTAAAAAAAATAGTTTATGTATGGAAATAAACAGAAAAATAGAAATTTTCAAAATTACAAAATTATTATATGATGTTTTAAAAACCTCTGAAAAAAAAAAGTTCCGAAAATATTTTTAATAAATTGTAAGATAATTAAATAGAAAGAAAGATATTTTTTTTAACCGTAATTTTTAAGATATTTTATCAATCTTTGTACAGATTATGTATAATACTGTTCTACACGGGGGAAAAAATAAAAGCATGAACTTTTTTTAGTGTAAAATATTTTTTCATTAACGCGATGTATTAGTTATTTATTTACTTGAGTCAGTTTCTGTTTATATAAATTTTTAAACATTTAATTGTCAGTATTTGTAAAAGTCAACCCTGTAAAAGCAAAAAAAAAAATTTGTACAACAGATTTAATTATCCATTAAAAAACTAGACTGCAAACCCAAACCAAATGCTCAAGCAAAAATAAAAAACTCTCATCTTCACTATAAACAAAAACCATGTGTTCATTTCAAGAGCAGTCATGAAGTATTCAATTTCCCTAATGTTTATAAATTAAAATCCACATGCATGCGGGTAAAATTTCTCTCATTTCTAGTAGAAGGTCAGATCTACAAGTATCTCAAATCTTATGAACATGTAGTGCCAAAACAACTGAGCTTTAAAGCCTTCCGAGCCAGTGGCACGCATATGTGACATTTGGGAATTGTGTTTCATGACGACGCATATAAGTGACGAGTGGCCCAAAGGGGTTCATCCTTATATATCAGACTCAAAAATATTTATGGCAGGACTAGAAATCCAACAGACTATATTGCTTGTGAGCAAAGCAGAACTCATGTCTTTCTATGATGATATTCTAAATACTAGCCAGGTAGAGAAGAGTTTGTGGGTGAGTGTGTGAACACTGAACCTTTAGGAACTCTTGATTTATTTTAAAACTATTTGATATAGCTATGATTTTCACTGTAATTAAGTCTATCCCTCAAAGCAAAATTTTAATCATTTAGAGTTTCCCCAGAAAAAGCTCTATTTTTGACATTTTCTGAAGTGACAAAAACTTTTAAAAAACAAACATGTGCGAACTTCTCTACCTCAGAACTTGGATGCAACCGCTAATTGGTGCATTGTTTAGCTTTAACCCTTCACCATAAATCCTGTAACCAGAGAGAGAGAGAGCAGCTGGGAACTGGAGCCCCATGAGGCTCCTAATCTTATACCTTTACGAACATACCCAGTATTTTTCCCCCTTTCAAATGGTCTGCAGATTGGTAATTTCATTGTAGACCTAGTACATTCCCAGAGAGCAGATATCACTTTTAAGTGTGGCACCATCTGGGTGGATATCAACTGTTGCAATATAATTTTGACACCCAGTTTCCTCCCGAGAGAGAGGTACCTGAGCTAAAGATGCAAAATTGTACTAGGAGTTTAATTTTGACAAGAGCACCCAATCCAAACAGGCACTCTAGGGATCTTTTTCTTTCTAGGGACCGTATAATCATATGACATAAGACACTGTTGATTTTTTGCATCATGAAAATCCACTGACTTGGGTTGGGATCAAACCCTCAAACTTAGGTGTACAAGGCTAGTGCCTAACCAATCGGCGCAAACCCAATATATACATGGTGTTTTCCCATTAGTATTCAGTGCAGCTTTTGTTAACAATTTGTTGACGGCTGGCCGATATAAAGGCCAAAAGGAACAGACCTTTAAAAGACGGCTCTGGCCGATGTATCGGCCACGCAATGCTTTCCCCTCTTAACAGCTTTCGAAACAGCATGAGGCCTATTACAGACCTGGAAAATCATTTGCTTGACCGGTTTCTTTTGTATTTAAAAAGGAGGGGAATACAGTTCCCTCTTTCACCCTTATCTAGAAATCCCTCTTTTTTCCCTTATGCTTAAATTCTCACTAGCGGAGAGAGTGCATAGTTATTTTTTCAAGCGATTTTGTCATCTTGATTACCTAATCATTTCATTTTAAACCAATTCGATTTTTAAAAAAATGCCTAAACGTAAAAGGGGACTTACCACTGATGAAATTCAGAAAGTTTTAGCAGATTTAGAAGATTAAGTTTTTGATGATTCTGATTCCGATTGTGAGTTAGAAAATGAGGAAGATGATCTGATCTCTGCTCAGCAAAAGTAACACATTGTTAAAAGTTTTGTGTAATAAATGCTCAAAATAGTGTAAATAATTTATGTCTAAAAGTGTAATATTACTTTCCGTGGTATTTATTTTATGTTAAAATTGTAATATTCGCAAGCAATGCCGTTTCTTAAATTATAATGGCGATTCAATGAAAAACATAGTGAAATGTTAACGATAGAATCAAGTTGGCAAATGTCTAGCTACTGTCAGAACTCGAGCTTTATTAGAACTTTGTAAGACCCGCCGTGTAGGGGAAGTGATGCACGTTAATACTTTATCCACCGCATTAGGATTTACTGCAGGTTTTTTCATACAATATATTTTTTTTTTTTGATCACTACATTGAAAATTAAGGGATATACATAAACAAAATACTCCACTTTGGGAAATTTAATCCGTTAGAGCTAATAAATTAATTAAAGATATTCCACTGTAAAATTAATTGTATACACCGTTCACTTAAAATAAATAGTCAAATCGTTTTCAAAGAATATTCCAATTAAGTATTGGTAGAATATTCCTTCTCTAAATTGAGCGGTGTGGTACTTGCGAGAAGGGGTGCCAGCTCAGGTGTCATCCACGTCACTTGACCATGGCTTAAAATTACGTGGTCCGTTGCCAAAAGCTTAACAGTGCGACGTTAATATTAACTAACTCCAAAAATACAGTACAGTATATATAATTATTTTTATACTTAAAAATGCAATATCCGCCTATTCAATTAAAATTACAGCGTTATAATTAATTACTAAACACAAACAAATTTTGAAAACTTGTCCAAATGATGTAGTGTGGAAGAGAAAGTTTATTTACTTTAAGTACCATAACGGATAAAAGCATTTATTGTGAAAAATAGATCAATTTCTTAATTCCAAATGTGCATAATAAAATCATAAAAAAGGCATTCAAATAAAGAGAGATGTATAACAACCTCTCCCTTCAAAACTTAAGTTTTATTCTGAAATATAAAAAAAATTAGGGATTATGCTGATCACAGGAATTAATTAGAAGCGAGCGCCATGCGTAGCCAAAACAAAAAGGGTTTCTTTACAAACAAAAGATATATATATGCTGTCGTGGGCTTTTTTGCAGCGCACGCCAGAATTGCTTGGAATGGCAGAATTTTTTCCTACCTACTTGACAAATATCGTTATATTTTGGACACTTCACACAATATCTTTATAAATTATAGCCTATGTGTTCTTCTGATGTATAAGCTATATTACTGTAAAGTTTCATTAAAATCCATTCAGTTGTTTTTGCGCGAAAGACGGCCAAACATCCTCACAAACTTTCACATTTATAATACATATCTAGATTACACAATGTATTACTGTACAGAAACGTATTTTTACTGTTATCTTACGTTATGCTGAATGAAGAATTTTTTTTAAAAAAATTTATATTGAAGCATAAAAAAAGCGTATTTTTAATGGTGTATAAACAACAAAAAACAAAAAAAGAAAAGATATTTACAACAAAAAATTACAGAAATATTCGTTACAGATTCTTAAAATTATCCATTTTAATCCTTCGACTTTATTTATAAAATGCACACGAAACTAACTTCGACATTTTTATTATAACAATTGATGTATAAAAAAGTCGAGTATTCGAACCAGAAACTCTTAATTCCGATATAATTTCTTTGAAATTTGTAGAAAACATATATTACAAGCTCTTCAACATAAGAAAAAAGCCTCGATTTATACAAAAACCTTAAAAGCAAAAATGAAATCCTTGCTTTTGTTACACAATTATTCTTTGAAAGTTCTACAGTGTTGGATTTCCTGATTAAAAAAAAAATTAAAGTAAGTGTCCTTTATAATAATAATTACAAAAAAAAATTTGCAAAATGCTCTAAAATCTATCTGAAGAATAAATATAATCAGAACGTAGTCTAATAGATAGTTATATTGAAGTAAAAAAAAAATGTGTTTGTTCTCTTTTTTTTTTTTCGCCCAGTTATTCGTGAGTCACACTTTTTAGGTATGATAGTACAAAGAAAAAAGTGTTCGTTTGCGCTCTAAGGCTATTCAACTTTTGAAACTCTGAATACAGAATCAGATGGTTCTTGTAAATGAGCATGAAAGCAGGTTGTAAAATATTTATATCGATAAAGAATGCTTGCCCTCTTGATTATTGTTGATGCTTTAGTTTTTGGTCATTGTTGATTATCCTATGCCTTTTTTTGGTGTAATAAAACCTAGAAGTGCACATCTGCCTTCTTGTAAATATTCCAAGGTTGCTTTCAAGTAGCCGGAAAACTATTCTTCCTCTAGTTGCCGTAATAAATCTTTAGAGAGTGCATTTCCTTTTCAATGAAATTATCGTACATAAGATAAATAGAAACTATGCCGATCAAGCCCTTCTTCAAGAATGTCCTATTCTACTTGGCGAACGTTATTAGGAGAATGAAAGTAACCCTCTTCGGGGAACTGATATTGTGTTAGATTTTGCGAGATAAGGTAAAAAGCACCCAATCACTTAGGGCAGTGATTCGCAACCCCCGGTCCGCGGATCAAATGGTGCCGAGCTATCTAAAGAACATTAAACTATTGCCATTTTATTTAAAGTGGTGCATTTCTCTCGGATTTGTGCAACTTTCAGAAGAAATCACTTTTATTCATTTTTGGTGTAACTATATTTTATTCTGAAGGCATATTTAAATGTAACTAAAATAAAATTGTTAAATCAAAACAATCTAAAATATAAATAATCAACGTGTCCCTCCCTTATGCACAAACTCACACACCAAAGTCAGTTCATTACCGCACAAAAATCAGAGCTGTAATCTTAGAATTTAAGCAATAATATGCAATTATTTTGAAATTTTAAATAAAAAGTAAGGATTATTCAAAGGCTAAAAATATCCCTTTTTTGTACAAAAAGTGAAGAAAAAAAAAAATTAAGAAGTCCCAATATGTTACCCTTACTTGCAAAAGAAACAATTAATTAGAAATAAGAATAATATAATCCTTTTGAATAAACAAGTTTGTCGAGATGCATGAAGCTCCTCGGCAACTTAAATATGTTTTTAGTCATAATATTTAGTCTTTGATATCAGCTTATTGTTTGCGTTTTACTATCAAGTATTCTAAGAATTCAAAGAATTTTCTCTTTTTTACTAATGAAAACAATTTATTAATGTTGGAAAAAATATAATTTTAAATTTCTAATGTATATTTAAAGAATTTATTTTTAGGAACACAAGGTATATATAAATTGATAAATTATTAATATTTCATTTACGAGTTCTATTAGGGTCAAAGTAATAAGACGGACCTCGTAATTTAAATGACGATCAAGTAACGAGAACAATAGTCGAGCTAGAGCCCCCACTTCTTATTTTCACACCACGGCAACGTAAGGACTTTGATTTTATGCGTATCAGCTCTGTTACACAATGGAACCTCTAATCATGACCATTTTTCAATAAAAACATGTAGTGACTACAATGTCGCACTATCCAACAAGGGCCAACACTTATAGGCTTAGGATATTCATATTTTATAGCATAATGCGAAACACTTAACTGCTATTAATTTTATATATTTGGCACAGTAAATGTTTTATCATAATTTTCTGTATATATAAGAAGAATTAGATCAAAATAAAAGATTTTTATTTTTGAAAGATGCTTGTTATAATAAAATGCAGATTTAATCTTAGGATCCCTTGAGTACTATGAATTCTAATGTATCATAATATAATGGATTATGGAAAAATAAAAAATGACAATTATATACATCAAATCTTTCATTCCTTTATGGAAGATATATACGAAAATCCTTAAGAGGATTTAAATTTTTAAGATTTTCTGGCATGTTCTAAAAAAGAAAAACAATTATAAATTGAGCAACAATGAAGTTTCCAAAAAAGGATTTATGGCAATATGTTTATTGATATGCAGATGCTTGTAAGAGCTTTTAAACTCATTTTATTGTCGATTTGAGAAAGTCTGAACTTTGCATTATAACATAAAGAGACATGATCAGCAATTGGGCTTTTTATTTTATTTTGTATTTTTGCTTATAATTATGTGCAAGTTATGAAGAATCATATTATTTACTTCTTATTTCTAATTTGACTATTTTAAATTTTAACACCAGGTGTGTATCAAATTCCAGCATTTATATATATGAATAAAAAATAAATTTAAAACATTTTATAACTATTTTAATAAGTTTAATTGAAAATCAAAATATAAATCTTTCTTAATATATAAATTTTTCTTAAATAAAATCAATTAAATTTAGATTAGTTTATTGTACCTTTTCCTACAATGATATAGGCGTTTAATTTTTTATGAAATTCTTTATATCATCACCTCTGTTTTGTGCTAAAATTTCTTGAATTTTCTTGAACTGAAAACATTAGTAATTACTACATTGGATTCTTCAAGAAAACATGTTTCCCTAAGACAGGGAGACTATTTGTGTTTAGGGACTTTCTAAGCCGTGAACATCCCCACTATTCAGCGGGGTATCAACGACTGCTCTGCTTCTTTTATCCGCCGATGTATGGTGTCATAAATCAGCTCCGAAAAAGGGGGGAGTAAAGTTCGCTAGAAGCGCCGTCTTTAAGGGCATTTTTCTCACAAAGACCGCCGTCTCCAAAAGGTTAATAAGATGTCAGTACTCACCAAGATTAAGAATATGAAAGGGGTTTAAAAAATTTACTAAGTTAAATAATTTTATGGGGCCTACATATATATTTAGATACTAAAAAAGACAAAATTGAGTCTCCGAATAGGCATAAAATTACAAAAATCTTTCAGAATAGCTGAAAATATTTCAAATTGGAGATTTAAGAAAGCAACATAACAAGCAGAACTCTAAATGGTATCCTACTGGTATTTGTTATGCCTTTTAGCACGCCCCACGAATGCTTATTCATTCAAATATGACAACCAGTGCCAACGTCTACAGAACTGAGAGAGAAACTTTGACTAAAGTGAAAGTTCTCAGCTGATATTTTCCAATTTTTCAATCAAACCATACATAATTTCATAGCAAAAACTTCAAATTACCTATTAAGGCAAAGAAACAAGTCAAATGCTATTCTCCCCCCTTCTTTTTACAAGTCAGTATAATCACATAAAATGCTTTAAAAAAAATGAAAACCCAATAATCAAAATCAAGCGAATCACAATATTTGACATGAGTGAGAAGTCATTAACTGTACTTGAATTGATTTTTAAGTAGTGAAATACTAATGGAAAAGTACCACACACACATTCTAATAGTATATTCCAACCTTTCTTTCCTATATATAATACTTTTAAGATCTTCACTGTGTGTTAAAATGTAGCAAAAGTATTCAATTCTTTAAAACTGAAATGTTTAAAATCTAAAAAATATTTATATCTTCATCAATGGCGTGACAGCCTGAAGTGGACCTTGGCCTTCTCAAGTATTTTCCTCTAGACATTTTTTTTTTTTTTTTTTGCCTTTCATCTTTCAATCAGTTACTCTTAGGGTACCAAAATCACTTTTTAGGAAGTAAAACCATCTGATGCATATTATATATGTATATATGATACATATATATTTTTCATTAAATCATAATTTTTTATATTTATTCAGTTAAGTATGAAGAAAATTGAAACTTTAAGATAATTTTTTTCATTGCTTTGCTAAGTTTTACCATTTATCTATTTAAGCTGAACAATACCAGGTCAATGTAATTAGTTCTGCATACTAAAAAAGCAGTTTTTATGACAAAAGCATTAATTACAAATAGACAACCAAAATGAAGAGCAATGCTGCTAATGAAATATTTGTCATAATAATAAATATCCTTGAATTCTTTGTTACATTTTTTCTGCTGTAAAAACCTTACTTTGTAAATTCAAAAATGTTAATCATAAATTACTGAATGATTAGAAAACATTTCTTACAGTTTTTCAGTGGAGATTTTTTTTCCTTCCAGAAAAATACTATTACGTAAATAAAATTCATTCTTTTTTTATAAAAACTTCTTTCGTATTTAAACAAAGTTTTACTTTTCAATGAAACAAAATATCACTTTTAAGATCTAGAAAGAATCCTGATGATACAAAAGTAATCAATAAAAATTGCTACTTACGATTTAAAAGAATCAGCATCAAATGATGTGCCAGTTGGTAATTGCAAGTATAGGAATAATTTTTCCACATCAGATAAAGTTTTAACATCATTCTAAAAAAGAAAAAAATAACAATAAATAAATAATTATGCACTTCAATTAAATAGTTAAATCTATTTGAATTCTAAGATAAATTTGCAAAAATTACTTTACTATTAGAGATATTATTTTACTGATTAAACAAAAATAATAAATTATAATAAACTTTAATTCTTTATTCAGTTAAAATATAACATTTCAAAAGAAAAACTAAATTTCAAAATTGAACACTAAAAGATTATAGAAGAATACATAATGCTCAAAAAATATGTTGCTTAACTTTTTAAGAAATCATTAATTATTTAACTGATAAAACAAAAATAGGATGCTTACTACAATTCTTACACATAATACATAACAAATCATTATATTAAGGAGATATATTAATATATATTGTTAATATAATTATATAATATTAATATAAATGAAAAAATAGAGCTTAGTATTATAAGATGATAAACTAAGAAAATTAATTTAATCTATAAGAAAGAAAAAGTTTTTTTAAAAATATAGATTTTATTCTCTCTCTCTCTCTATTTTAGAAAATTTAAAACATTCAATTATATTTCAAAGTAGTTATTGTTTATTACTTTTACAAAAATTAATTACAATGTATTTTCTTCTCTTTTTATGATGAATTATGGAATTAAAAAAAAATGCTTATTGAAACATTTTCAAAAAATTTAAAAAGAAGGTGACATACATATAACATTAAAGCTCCCTCTCCATTCTAAAAATTTTTCTATAATATATTAAAGTTTAATAACTAATATACACTACTTGCATGTGATTCAGTCAATTTAAATCCTTTTTAAGGTATAGCAAACCTATTACCGTATAATACGGCATATAATGCACACCTATACTTTCAAACTGTAATCTTTAATTTTTTTGGTGTTTACGCTGTATAACACGTACCCCTTTTTCTACGAGGAAACCTGAAACATATCTGAGCATGTTTATTATGTTTTTAAGTCATTTATTCTAGGTAATATTCCAAGCTCTCTTCAGGAAAAAATAGTGTACTTCTAAAATTACTACCCTTTAGGTTCATAAAGAATGTCGTTTCTTTTAAGTAAACAGTGTTTCAATCTATGTAAAAGTGTCTATGTTCATCTTTTCTTATTTTTAAAGCTCTCATTTTTACACCTGGAGTATAATGCACATCTGTAAATTTTGATCTTATTTTTTTGTGTTAAAAGTGCGTGTTATAGGCCAGATTTTATGGTAATTTAAAAATACTCATCTCCTTCATTTGTGTTAAACTTTTCATAAATCAATCATGAGCAGTCAATATGTTTCAATAACACTGGGATAAATAAACATTTTCAACAATTCCAAATACTTTTAAACTTAAAAATATTCTTTACTTAAGTTACTTCTATCTTCCTCGTACTTTTGAATGATGAACAGAATATATTCAGCACTCATTATCTAAGGTCCCAAAAGTATCTTTTTAATTTGATGATAATTTTACTCATGTTAAGAGTATTTAATTAAATTCATGTCAAGGCAATGTGAAAAACTTACTAAAATTGAAGCAATTCTATCACGAACGTCAGTACTGAAAAGAAGAAAAAAAATTGCATTTAGGAAACTTGACAAAATACTAAAAAAAAAAATGAGATATACACAAAAATTTTTTAAATTTCCAAAAAGGATACTTGTATATTAAGAGCAAGCAACTTGTAAATTTCAAAACATTTTTGTTCGCCTCAGAAAATGTTAAGCAACTGACACTAAGATGGTATCCAATATGCTTTTCTCTTTTGTAGTTAGTATTTCCTCACGATTAAATAGGTTGCCATAAATTAGGGATCTTCAACCCATGTCCCGCTGATGGCATTTTGGTGATCCTTCATTTGATTCTGAAGCAATTTCAGGAAAAATTGCCTTGTCTGCTTTTTGTTGTAAAAAATGCTATTTTTTTTTTATTCTTGATATTTAAAACATTTTATTGATATGCTTGATATCCATTTGAGATAAAATTTTCTTAGAATGAAAAATTTTTTTAAAATTTTATTGCATCTTAAATAACTTTAAATGTAAAAAATATGACTACACATTAAATTTCAGAAGTTTTTAGAAGAAAAGTTGGACTTTTATCTTTAACATGCTAATTATTTTAATTTGACTTCCATTTAACGTTTTTGAAACCGACATACATATACAAATCTGTAATACTATCTCTACCCTTAGAATCAGTTGTAATCTTGTAAAACAAACCTCCCTTTCTTATATAAATTTCCTGACTACATTATTTTTTTTAAAGTCGTGCGGCCCGCAGAACGTGTTTTTATTGATATATTTATATTGTGGTCCTTGAGCGTTAAAAGTTGAAGAAACATAAATCATAAAATATTTGGCAATTAATCATTGCCATACAGTTAATACAAAAATAACCAAGCCTTTAAATTATAGGAAAATAAAATTTTCATTATACATATATTAAATTTCTTTAACCAGTAAGTATTTCCAAAAAAACATGCTGACTCAATTTCTTTATCAAGTAAATAAAATGTTTCAGAAATAAAGTTAAAAGCAAATATATTTTTAAAAACATATATAAATCTACTGTTTCTTGAAATAAGTTTTCCACTTTTAGTTTATTCATATAAAATATTACTCGATATTTTCTAATATGTCTTATAAATATAAACTATTATGCTCCTAAAATGCTCCTTTCAAGTTTTCCCTTTCAAATTAAAACTTTTTGAACACATATCGATGCAGAGAAGCATAATTTACCCCCAAATATAAAATTAAAGTTTGAACCTTTACTTTTACAAATTTACAACTGACTTCATTATATTTTGGGTTACAAAATATAAAGGACAATATTATAAGAAAATATTGTAAAATAAAACTAAATAAGTATAGAAAACATCTAAGAGAACAAATAAATAAAAATTAATTAATTAAACAAGTACTTTGTACTACTAATACCTTGTTGTATTCAATGAACTGAATACAAGATCCCACAGATGGAAAAATTTCTTGCTCTAAATCACATTCACACACACATACACACAATTTCTCACTCTATAACAAATGCCTTGAAAGTTCAAACACTTGAGCATCAGAAAAAATATTAAAAGTTAGACAACAAATCAAATATATTATTAGTGATATTCAAGGTATATTCTTTATCAAATATATTTCTAGGCAAAATTTTAAATAATACTCTTAAACAATTTTATAACCAAATTCATTTTTCTTTTAACACATGCACTCAAGTGCTAGAAGAGTGGATGCAGGATCAGATGGGAGACTTATGCATTTTATGTAGCAGATACATTGGCATATTAAGAGACAGAAATCTCTTCAAAATTGTTAGCTGCAAATAAATTTTTAAAAAATTAAGTTATTTTCAATGAAGCATTCATAGTTGATACTTATGCGGTTGCTAATCCTCCAAAGACCGACAAGATCCATGACAGTTGACTCATAAAAAACCGAGCACAAGAAGGAGATCAGTAAGGATCTTTTCCAGATAGTTGAATAAAATTTAAGATATGCTCAGTGGAAGTCTGGTGAACCAGACATTTAGTGCAGGTGATGAAAATTTTCTTGTTCTATGAGAATGAGAGGCACTTGATGTGACCACTGGCAAAACATTAGAGTACAGTCTGGGAGCCTCAGTCATACTCAAGGTATAGAATCAGACCAAGACTATGAACAACATACCAATGTGATCAGTAGAAGGTACTATTCCACTCCACCATATTTTGTGATTTTTTTCAGCAAGTATAATTCCAGTTAAATAAAGCCTGAAGAGGAGGGAGAGATGGAAGATTACAACCTTTTCCTTTACTAGTTTTTTTTTTTTTTTTTTTTTTTTTTTTTTTTGCTATTTCATTGCTGTAAAGATAAAAATGAGATGGCATTGCCTGAAAATGGATATCATGCTGCAGAGAAGTGTTTCAGCTTGTGAAGGAGAGAAATATATAACGGTATTGGAGTGAGATAAGGCTATCTGAAAGAATAAAGATCCCCATAGTTCTTAGGAGAGCCGAAGTCCCACATCTATTCCTATTAACTCTCTTCTGAAAATTGAGCAGAAGTTTAGATTACATTATTTAAGAAACAGTTTTTCTATGGAATATCAATATAGATACCACTACCTACTTGGTTAAATATTTTACATACATTTCAATGGTACTATTAGAGATGTTGTTAATGACCTTCAATGCAATTTTTTGGTTAGGAGATAATCTATCTTAATTACAGGAAAAGTAATGTTACAGTGGATTGATTGACTGAATATTAACGTCGCACTGTTCAGGTACACGAGGGCTTTTGGCGACGGACCACGTAAATTTGGAACCCTGGTCAAGTGACGTGGACGACACCTGAGCTGGCACCCCCTCTCCTAACTACCACACCACACCAACGGGAGGACGTTTCAGCTCTCAACAGATTTAACGTGCATCGCTGCCCTACACGGCGGGTCTTTAGTGGTACTGGGCTCGAACTCGTGACAAAGCAAGCCACGATCCAATACCTATACCACTCGGCTACGGCGGCCACAATGTTACAGTGGAACAGTAGATCCTAGAGAGTCTCTCTAAAGGATTCAAGGTAAACACATTATAGTGCATAGGCCAGTGGTGTAGCTAGACCTGAGTGGGTTCCATATAATTTCTTGCACACCTTTTTTAGGGTGCTCCTAATATATTAATATTTTTTTCCTGGTATATGTTGGGGCCCTGTATCCCTGAAATAACTGATACAGCAGTAGCTACCACCCTGGCATAGGCCTTCGCACCACACCCAGCTAATAAATTCTGGGATTGACTGAAGAGACTGTTTTACTTTAATCTTCTATTTCTCCAATTACATAGATATGTAAAAGCTTTATAATGCTGACAGAAACTACAGTTTATTGTAGTATTTGAGCAGTCTGAATGAAATATAAACATTGGTGTAAAATCAAATTAATGGTGAGAATAAAAATGAAATAAACAATTATTTAATTAAATATATTAAAATCACATTAAATGGAAAGTCTACAAAAAAACAAGTTTAAAAAAATGTAGAAGAGAATTTAGTAACATTAAACCTGTTTTGTTGCAAATAACAGGATTAATGCTCATTGTGCTGGATTAATGATTATTTACAATATTATTACATAATTAATCTGAGTGCAAATTCAACAACTTGATGCGGAATTGAAACTGGTGAAATAATAATAATGATACAAACTTTCTTTAAAGAACATCAATTTGTAGAACAAGGAAGAAAACTAAATTAAACAATAAATAAAATTAAACATAACCCAAAGTCTCTAGAATTATAAACTGTAAATTTATACCAAAGTAACAAATTATAATTGCTTTTTTTTACTTTCATACATTTCTTAGATAGGAATGAAACAATAATAGTCCTAAAGAAACAAAAAAAATTCGAACAAAAGAGAACAATGCAATTTAAGTAATAGATCTCATATAACACCTTTTCAAAATAATCTTATAAAGTTAATATAAAAATTACAGCTGTCATAAAGGGAATACCTTAATTTTCGTAATTCTAATTTCACCTGGATAAAACTGATAAAGATTAAGAAATGTAAATTCAAGCAATTGCTGAAATAAATCCTAAAATTTTTTAAAAAATCATTACAAATTTATAAAAAAATTAAATCCTGAAGAGTATGTGTAAATATACATACATAGTTAAAACCACTTCGTTGTAACATGATTTGGAAATTTTGACCAAATTAAATGAATGTTCCAATTATGTGTGTTGATTCCACATCAAATTAAATAATTTAGTTTCAATATTTTAAGACATTATTGAAAAATATATGATTTCTTCCTCAAAAAATCAGTAATCAGCAAAAATCCAAACACTGCTTTTCCAAAAATTGTCACTAAAAACTTCATTTAACAATGCATTCTAAAAAAAAAATTTAAAAATTCTTTGAAGTAATTTGATTTTTTAAAAATCAAAAAATGATCTTACATGCTCCACTTTTGTATCATTACAAATTTCAGTTTTAAAATGAAATAAAAGTAATCATTTTAATTGTAAAAATTTATATTTGAGTCAATTTTAAGCAGTTTGGATAAAATTTAATTAGGAGCGATCACAAAATTCGTGAATTAAATAATTAGTGTTTAAAAGAGCCATTTCAAAACAAAAGATTAACAAAATTTAAAAAATAGCATGTTATTTAAATGCAAGATTTTTTTGGAAAAAATTTCCCGTTCAACTTTTTGACTAATTTTTTTTAAACATTCAGCAAAAATGTGGATTTATCCATGTTTTTCGATTCAGGGTAACAAATGACACAATCAAAACAAAGAGGCACCAATATCATCATAGTGATCGTTTATAAGCACAAATTCATAAAAACAATAAAAGAAATACATTGAATGTGGCACAAACTTTAAAACACAGTAATAACTGATGATTAAAAATTAACTATAAGACAGCAATAATATGATATGACAAAAAGCATTGTCATATTTACCTCATAAATTGTTCTAAGCGTTGCTGCATCTTGTCGGGTTTAGGGGGCATTTTATCGATGGGTTTGGGGATAGCTTTTTTCGCTTTCACTTTCTTAGATAAATTTAATTCTGATTGAATATCTGAATTTGAATTATTTGGCTCGATTGATTCACCGGATTTACATCCCAAGCCATGACTATTTAACAAGGCGTCTTTGTCAGTGTTAACGAGGATGGATTTCTTTTTGGTATTTTTACATTTTTTTCCAATAATGGATGCTCTTGATTTTTCATTAGTCGATGATACAGGTAGTTGTCTGTTTTCGAGTTTCATAGTGATAGCATTCATCACTAACAGAGCAACGTGTTTGATTAAGGAAAATTTTAAGCGAGGGTGATAAGGCAACCATCTTGAAAACAGCAATCAGCTGAGCAGAAAGCTAAGGGCGGAGCTATAAATATGAACATTTGTTTGGGTTTCAATATTTTTTTCTTGTGAAAATAAGACGAATTAACAGCTTTAATTAATGTAATATTGTAACTAATAGGCTAAAAATACTCAAGCAGAGTCTACTAATTTTAAATAAACAGAGACCTTCAGTTTTTTGTGTGTTTATTTACTTAACAATGTAAAAATGAACAGGAATAATTTTCATTTCAATAGAATCACCAGAAACTATTTTTTACAGTTTAATCGATTGAATCCTAAAAGATTATCTAAAAAAAAGTTTATTTATTAGCTTAAATAGTTTTAATCATTTTTTTAGATTAAAAAGATAAGTATTCCTATTATAGACGTGATAACAAATTTGTGAAAGGTTTTTATTTTTCAAAATGCTAAATAGTGTAAAGAAATAATCAGAGCATATTGTTTTAATTTCTTCTATATGACGGGATAAGTGTTCCAGAAAAAAGGAACAAAAACAGGAAAAATAATACTGCTTTTATATAATGGCAACGGATGGTAGGCGAAATGTTGACTGTTGGGGTTAACAAATTTGGCTGCTTTATCATGATCAGCTATTTTCTAAATAATTGCATAAAAAGAAAATCTTAACACGAACGTTATGAATAGTGTCGAAAGTTTGAATTAGTGAATGTAGTAACTATATAAAAAAATATCGTTTTAATTGTGTAATTATTTAACTTCTGAACATTGCAACAGTTAATTAAGAAAAGGTTTTGTTTTGAGATGAAAAAAAACTTTGCATGGGGAGAAAATATTGTATAGTAATTGTTATATTACTATAATAATAATAATAAAATAATGCTTATGCTAATTTGTATTTAGTGTTAAAATAGAATGTACAGTATTATTTTTAAAAATCCTTTTCAGTATTAAATTTGTTTCCATCTAATATTAAAAAGTAGATTTAAATTCCAAACAACTTTTTGGTAGGGAAAAAAAATGCTCTTAAATTATGTTTATTCTGACTTTACTGATGTAGAAGGCAATTTATTTTAATAAGCTATTCACACGTTTCTCTTTAATAAATCCATTTTTTATTTACTAAATTGCTTTTATAGTTCATTTATAATAAAATACTAATTAGATTTTTCAAATTTATATAATAAAAAGAAAAGCTATTTTTTGAATGTTTCTGAATTTTAAAAACACACTATGTGTCAGTCTATAATTATTCTAACTTATGATATTTACGCATTACTTTCTTATTTGAAATATAATACCCAGTTTTTTTTTAGCTATATTTTCATTAATTTTAAGAGCATATAATTTCCAAATGAATCAAGTATTTTAAATAGGATTAATAATACCAGAGAACTCTGGAGGAAAGAATGTCATCAAATTTTCAATATACATACAGATGTGTGTTTCTTGCTGAAAATATTTTCACATTTGGAAAAAAAAAACCCACAGAATTAAATGTTACATAAGCATAAATTCTTAGGGAAAAGAATAATTGCAAGCCGACAAAAATAAAAATCGATTACATATTACATCCAAAATGGAAAATTTGTAATGAAAACTTCCCCTTTTTAAAAATGATCACTTTTTAATAATAATAAAAAAACATTCTAACAACTTTAAATGGATAAATAAGCACTTTTTAATAAGAAATATTCATCTTACGTGTAACATATGGTGACAGACTTTCCATACTGTCAATTAAGTTGTTGGACAGAGGCATGGAGCAATATCCATATATTGTACAAGCTTATTTGACCAGGGTGTAAGTACAGCCACTGCATGCCCAGGTAGTTTCAAAGATGCTGTGTCAAATTAAGATAAAATCAAGCTAGTCATTCCATTCATTTCAAATTTTAGTCAGACATTATCATCCACTGGGATAAATTCATTCCCAATAGCACCAACATGATGTGGAATATAAAGCAAACATCTCCTGATATTTCAAAGCAGTCAAGAGTTTCTCCATTCAGACCAATGTGATTACTTCAGAGATTTCAACCCCAGAACCAATATTCTACTTCCTTTATATATCTCTAAAATATTAGATAGATAATATTTGATGCCTCATTCTCTTCAAAGAATTACTCCTCAAAATCCACCAGGATTCCTTTGGGAAAAGTACAAATGTTCATTACTGTCTAGTCCAGTTAATATGCTCTCTTACCCAATGTAAGAAAATTTGTAGTCATTGCACAGAAGCCCACAAAAGAGTCATCTTAAATAGAGTGCTTAATTGTGAAGACATTCGAGCACCATAGTACCAGATGTTTCTCATATTATACAAAACTCTGATATTAGCTGTGGCTGAACAATAATCCCTCAAGTTTAAAAGAGCTAGGAGCTAATCTTTTTGACCTGTGGTAATCTTAATACAGTATTTTTGGTCTCAAACTGTTCTCTGGAGAAGTTACTTGTACACTAAGAGACACACAAAGGCATCTAAGTAGCAATTTGATATAACTCCACTTTCATCCTTTCGTTAGCACCATCTTATTGAATGAGATAAATGACATCACCAAGTTATGGCTTGCAGCGACATTACAGCTCAACATAACGACTCCAAAACTGAACTGAATTACTCTGTTATTCTTGTAGCGGGCCTGTTTTTACCATGTGTTGTAGTTTTTGGAAGCCTACCTCTTTATTGCTCATTTAATCTTTTATCTTTAAAGTTAATAAAAATTTATTGTTATTTCATTCAACCGTGTTGTAGTGAAGAATGTCTAACCACGCAACGCGGCAGTGGTGACCCCTTTTGGACTTAAAAACACGTAAGCTATTCTGTTCTACTGGCGAAGGCAATACAAATTCTTCTACTACGGATGATCAGTACGTGGCGAAAGATTTTTTTTCTTCTTCTCCTCAAGGCCACTTGAAGTATCTGCTCGGAGATTCGTTTCGCTTCCTGCTTATTCAACAATATGACTAGTGAAACCGTTGAGTCGCTCGTATTGCGTTGCGGCTGCCGCCGTTTTGGAAATCGAACGTTCGTCTATGGATTGCGCAATGCGACCATGCATTCACATTCAGTGGTATCTCCAGTGATGATACTAAGTATTCTGCTTTGGTTGCGGACCTGGATGCTGAAACTCTCTCCTACGTGTCGGACATTGTGTTAAGCCCTCCGAACAGTGACAAATATCACACTCTCTCGCAGCGGCTCATCACCCAATTTAGCGACTCGGAGACTCAAAAAATTAAGAAACTGCTTACTGACCTTCAGCTAGGAGATGAGAAGCCCAGCCACCTGTTGCGAAAAATGAAAGAGCTGTCTAATGGCCAACTCCAGGATGACTTTCTGCAAAGTTTGTGGCTTCAAAGAATGCCACCACATATCCAGACTGTTTTGTCTGCATCCTCAGAGCCTTTGGATAAACTGGCTATCATCGCTGATAAAGTTTCTGAGGTTGTTGGTGCGCCCTCGACTATCTATGCTGCCACAACTGTTCCTCCACCATCCCAGTCATCTTCATGCAGTGCTCAGCCAACCATGGACTCTCTCGCCAGGCAGATCCAAGAGCTGTCTCTACAAGTTGCTGAACTAACAAGAGAGCGCAATTCCTTTCGCCACCAACGATATAGTTCTGACCGCCGGAGATCACATTCACGCTCTAGGAGTGTCAATAGAGGAAGTGGCTTCTGCTACTATCATCACCGTTATAAAGAGCAGGCCCGCAAGTGTGTTTCACCTTGTGCATTTGTGCAAAAAAACGAGTAAGCTCTGTCATGAGGAAGCTCTGTCATAGCTGGAATGGCAGAGCCCTTGCAACATACCAGCCGGTTATTTTTATTAGACCGCAAGTCTGGCCAGAAATTCCTCATAGACTCTGGAAGTGAAATCTGTCATCCCACCTTCTCCAACTATGAATAAACCACCTCAGTCTAACTTCTCCTTATTTGCTGCTAATAATACCAAAATTCCAGCCTATGGTATGGTCCGTAAAGAACTGAACCTGGGTCTGAGGCGACCTTTTATCTGGACTTTCATAATTGCTGATGTATCATCTCCTATAATTGGTGCTGATTTTCTAAAGCACTTCAACCTTTTAATCGACCTTAAGAAAAAAAGATTGGTGGATGTGGAAACTTCTCTTTTCACTCCTTGTGTTTTTCAAATATTGTACAGCCCTTAATCCTCACTGTAGATGCAAACATTAGTTTTAAAAACATCTTATTGGAATATCCTGACCTCAGCAACCCTTCTTTAATTTCCAAATCAGTCCACCATATTATTACTACTGGCCCACCAGTCACTGCCAGGCCTAGAAGGCTACACCCTAAACTGTATGATGCAGTGAAGGTAGAATTTGAATTTCTTCTTGCTCAAGGCATTATTAGACCTTCCAAAAGTCCCTGGAGTTCTTCTCTTCATGTTGTGCCCAAATCTGACTCTACAGTTAGACCTATTGGGGATTACAGGCAGCTGAATTCTGTTACTGAGTTCGACAGCTACCCCATGCCTTATTTGAATGACTTTGCTCATGCACTACATGGCAAGAGGATATTTTCCAAAATAGACATTTTTAAGGCATTCCACCAAATCCCTATAGCTGAGTGTGATATTCCTAAGACAGCTGTAACAACTCCATGGGGTCTTTACGAATATACCCATTTGTGTTTTGGCCTTGTGAATGCACCACAAACCTTTATGCGATTCATGCATGAAGTACTAAGAGGACTTTCTTTTTGTTTTGTCTACTTGAATGATATTTTGTGTTACTCAGAAAATGCTGAGGAGCATCGTTCTCACTTAAGAACTATATTCCAAAGACTGAGCTCATATGGTTTAAAACTAAATATATCTCTAAATGTGTATTTGGTGTGACTGAACTCATTTTCCTTGGCCACCTTATCACTCCTGATGGCATTAAGCCATTGCCTGACAAAGTTCAAGCAGCTCTTGATTACAAACAACCAGAGACAGTTGGCTCTGTGAGAAAATTTTTAGGACTGTTAAATTTTTATAGACGTTTCTTGCCCAAAGCAGCTGAACAACAGTATCTTTTAAGTGAATTTTTAAAAGGTTCTAAAGGTAAGAAGGACTCAAAGCCTTTAAACTGGTCTTCTGAGGCAATTACAGCACTTCAGAGGTGTAAACAAGCTCTTGCTGATGCTGCACTTCTTGCTCATCCTTCACCTTCTGCCCCGCTTGCTCTTCATGTGGACGCCTCTGATTATGCCATAGGAGGTGCACTTCACCAATTTCTGGACTCTGAGCTACAGCCATTGGCTTTCTTTTCCAGAAAACTTACTTCATCTGAAAAGTCTTACAGTGCCTACGACCGTGAACTCATTGCTATCTACTCGGCTATCCGACACTTTCGGTATATGCTGGAAGCTAGAGATTTCACAGTGTTAACTGACCACAAGCCCCTCACTTATGCTTTTAGGCAAAAAAGTGACAAGTGTTCTCCACGGCAGATCCGTCAGCTGGATTTCATCTCTCAGTTCACCACAAATATTGTACACATTCCAGGATCTGACAATATTGCTGCTGATGTTCTCTCTCGTGTTTTTGCAATCACCTTCCCAAGTCAAATTGACTATGACTGTATTGCTGAGACACAACAGACTGATCAGGAGCTTCACACCCTAATAGGATCTGGAACTTCCTTGGAACTCAAAAAGGTAACTTTTCTCAATTCATCTCCTGAAATTATGTGTGATCTATCAACGGGCACAGCCAGACCCTACATCCCAAAACAGCATCGCCAAGATGTTTTCTCTGCTATGCATAATTTATCCCATCCTGGCATACGTCGATCAGTACATTTGATGAAGCAGCGTTTTGTTTGGCCATCAATCTCATCAGATGTAGCTAAGTGGGCAAAACACTGCCTAGCTTGCCAAAAATCTAAAATTCATCGTCATACTAGATCACCTCTTTCATCATTTCAAGAACCTTCCCAACGTTTTGATCATGTTCATCTGGATCTCATTGGACCTCTACCTCCATCAAATGGCTACACCTATTGCCTGACAATGATTGACCGTTTTTCGAAATGGCCAGAGGTCCAACCTCTCAAAGACATAACTGCTGAGGCTGTGGCTGAGGCCTTCTTTTCCTCTTGGGTGTCTCGCTTTGGAACTCCTGCAATTCTCACAACCGACAGGGGCAGGCAGATTGAGTCCTCGCTCTTCAAAGCTCTTAGCAAACTACTTGGTGTTCAGAAGTGTCGTAACTGGATACCACCCTCAAGCTAATGGGATGATCGAAGAATTGCACCACCCATTGAAAAGTGCAATCAAGTGCCATGCTACTGAGCGTTGGACAGAAGTACTCCCTATCATCTTACTTGGTCTACGAGCTTCTCTTAAAGAAGATATTCTGTGTACCCCAGCTGAATTAGTTTTTGGGACCACTATTCGACTGCCAGGGGAGATATTTGACTCTTCCAAGCCAGACGATGATGTTGTGAATTTTGTTTCGAAACTTAAGTCTCACATGCAATCACTTCACCCTAAACCACCAAAACACCATGGCAAACGTCCAGTTTTTATCCATCCAGGACTGTTGGAAGCAACACATGTTTTTCTTCGCCGAGACATGTTACGTCGTCCACTTCAACAACCCTATGATGGCCCTTTCAAAGTCTTACAAAGGAAGGATAAAGTGTTTTTCCTTGACATCAATGGTAAATGAGTATCTGTATCTATTGATAGATGCAAATCTGCCTTCTTTCTTAACACTGAGGACTTGCAACTACCTCAAACCAAGAATGAAACACCTGCTACTGTGGAACCTAATGCAAGAGCTTCAACACCTGCTACTGTGGAATCTGATCCAACAGCTTCAACGCCTACCCAGCCATCTACACGTTCTGGTCGCAAAGTTCATCTTCCAACTAGGTATCGTTGACACTGGAAGGGGAGTATGCAGCGACCTTACAGCTGAACTTAACGACTCCAAAACTGAACTGAATTGATCTGTTATTCTTGTAGCGGGCCTGTTTTTACCATGTGTTGTAGTTTTTGGAAGCTTACCTCTTTATTGCTCATTTAATCGTTTATCTTTAAAGTTAATAAAAATTTATTGTTATTTCATTCAACCGTGTTGTAGTGAAGAATGTCTAACCACGCAACGTGGCAGGCTATAAATATCTTATTGTCAACAACTGAAGATCACATAACTGAAAGGAAAAAATTCAACTCAAATTATAAAAGGGGAATTTCTTTCAATTGCAAAAAAGGGTTTAGTTTTATAAAAAAAATATTATTTTTTTAAATAAAAATTGAGTAAAATTGTTTTTCTAAAGGGTTTTTTTATTCAAAGTTATTTATTATCATTATATAAGCCATAATTTTTATTCGTATTTTTATTCTTTTAAAAGTGAGAGTCAAAATTTGTTGTACCTTAATTTTTGAAAGTTACTTTAAAAAAGCCTGTAAAAACATAACTACACTCAAAATATTATTAAAAAAGATAAATGAATTTTTTAAAGCAAATTTATCACCAGTTGAGAAAATAAGATCTTCATTATTAAAAACATTCAATGACTAAAAGATAAATTATATCGTAGTTTAATACCAACCATTTTCTATGTCACCTAAGAGGTACTATCTATGAACGTATTACTCCTTTATTCAATCAGGAAATAGAACTTCCCTGCAGGATTGTATTCTTCATATATTTGACTATTTATTCAATTATTAATAATACATAATGTAATGTGTTGAACAATTTTCAATTAAAAAAAGGAATTATTAGCAATGAATATTATATGTTTTAAGAAACAAAATTTAGTAATAGCTTATCAACTAATAAACTGGTAAATATTTTGAAGAATTTGTATCATAGTTTACAAGTATAAATAAACAAATGTAAATTGTATTTTATTACTAAAATTCTATTATTTAACGGCGAAAAAAAGAGTTACATTTTAAATAAATGAAATATCGAACAATTAATTTATTCAGGCAGCAGCTTGTCCATTTTAAAATAGACATATTGTATCTGTTAACATATTCTTTCTTTAAAGGAATGATACCATAACTTTGGAAATTTCCACTACATTTGTGACGAATCTGTACGGCACTTTATCACTAATACCAGTGCTTCTCAAACTTTCAATACTGGCGCCCCTCTTTTCAATCACAATTTTTATCGCGCCCCCCCTTATACATTAATAATGTACTGAATGCAATAATAATGCACTTTGACGCTAAAGCTACAATAGGCGATCATAATTATAAACCATACAAATTAGTAACATAAGTCAGTGCTTCTCAAACTTTCAATACTGGCGACCCAATTTTCAATCATAATTTTTCTCGCCCCCCACCTGTACAACAATAATGTATTCACTGCAATAAAAATGCACTTTGAGATAGAGACGCTAAAGTTACAATACGATTTTAATTATAAACCGTACAAATTAATACAATAAGTATATTAAATTTTGTATATGTAACTTTTAAGTAGTATATATTTTAAGAAATTTTTTTTTACTTAAAATATATATTACTTACTTATTATTATGTTATTTTTCTTTCTCTAATTTTTAAACTGGAACAGATCGCAAAATGATATATTTAATTAAAGATTTATTTCCTTCAGCATCCATTTCTCAAAGTACAAATGTCATTAGAAAAATAGTCTAGTCTATGTTGCTCTCTATCATATCCATCACATCTGGCATTATCGGATACGTTTGCGTGAGTCTGGGCAACCTATCGGATGTCTGCGCAAAACATGTAAAAATGCTTTTCCTCGTACAATTCTAGTCAGTTTTGGTCGTCTTAATACTTCTATAGCTATTGAATCTATCTTGAATGTACATTTTTTAATTTGCACGTTAATTGTAATTCACGGTAATTAAGTATTTACGGCAGTAGTTTAAAACAAAATCATACATACATTTTTAAGTCGTAAGCAAACATTCGATGATAATAAAGGATGAACAAGTACACAGACGAGCATGGTTCCGAAAATTAAATCAATGAAATATTCTCAAAAATACTTAAATTTTGGATTTACCACTACTGAAGTAAATGATGGGGAAAAAAGCCCCAGCTCGTTATGTGTTAAAACTTACAAATCTGAAGAACAACATGTGAAAGTTGTTTTTATAACCATGTAAAATCATTTAGCCATGCTGGCAAAGAATATTAAAAAGTATTTTTTGGATGAGGACAACTTGGTTGCAAGTTACATGAGTGGATTAGGGATTTATTTCAAGATACTCCAGAAGGGCTCTCAACTTCCGAACTGGATGTGAAATCTTCATAGATTTCACATCCAGTGAAAAATTAAAAGGCAATTTTGTAATAAATCGCTCTTTGAATTTTGGGTAGAGGTGGATGATGAATTCTCTGTACTGAAAACCAAAGCACTTCATATACTATTACCATTTTCAACATTCCACCTTTGTTAAACTGGATTTTCTGCGGTGGCTGCTTTGAAGACAAAATATAGATCTCAGCTAAATATAGAAAAAATAACTCAGAGTGTCAATTTCTGATGTTAAACCTTCCTTTGAAAAATTTGCTCTACAAGACAAGCCCATGAAAGTCCCTAATAATTATTAAACTTGTTCTTAATTTAGTATTAAGAAATTATTTATAAAATACCTTCTTCAGTACTGATACATTAAACGCATACTGGCTGAAACACCGGCTCTTCGCACGAGTTAATTTTTTTAAAAAATAAAACATTATTCTTGATATAATAGCTGAACTGTAAGGAAAGTAAAACTGCGTGCACGACATTGTATACAAAAATGTAAAATGATTTTTTTAGATAAATGCTATAACTGTAAATAACTGTTTAAAAGATAATTGTAATTTTAAACCTCACAGAATTAGCATTTAGAATTAATGTTAATTTATGAAAAAGAATATAAAATTCCGATGAAGAATAATTGTGTTACTTTTTAATATTTAAAGCGAGAAGACTTAAAAAGGTTTTAACCCGGGAGCAGGTGCGCACTCGATACTAACGCGCTAATGGTAGTGCGGGGGGACTCAGTGACCCCAATCATTTGTTTATAATTATTTTTACTGTATACGATACAAATCGGAATTCCAGTGAATAATTTAATTAAGAGAATGTATACTTACCGGCTTTCAAGGACTATTCAATTTTTCTTCGATGATTTGAGAAAAAATCCAATAAAACTGAACTAAAATGATTCATAAGTGCAAGACCTTAATAAAGGATGTAAATCAGAGACACACACACACACACACTTTTCACTAATATTACAGAAATGTTATTTGCTGGCAAAGCTGTCATATTTTGTTCAAGTTATTGTAGTTATAAAAAGCTTTCATGACCAAGTGAGTAAATATTAACATCGCAGTGTTCAGCTACACGAGGGCTTTTGGAGACGGACCTCGTAATGTTAAACCATGGTCAAATGCCGAGGACGATACTTGAGCTGGCCTCTTTTAACTACCACGCCACTCTAACAAGAGGACGTTTGAACTGGCCTCTTTTAACTACCACACCACTCCAACAAGAAAACGTTTGAGCTCTCGACAGATTTAACGTGCATCTCTCCCCTACATGGCGTGTCTTTAGTAGTACTGGGCTCGAACTCGTGACACCTTTGATGATCAACAAATAACAAGTTGAACTTTTTCTTTCTTGTGTCTTTTTGACAAGGTGAACTGAACCTTGTGGTACACTTATGGCTTCATATTTTAAGTTGATGGAGTTCTTTAGAAAGCATTTGAAAATTTTCCTTTCGTTTCATGTTCATTGCGTTTCTCAATCATGAATAATATGCATCTTTCAGCAGGTTCTTCTTTTGGTTGATCAGTTACAACTTCCTTCAATAGAGATCACAGATGCCCCGCGCAACCGCAGCCTGACTGAAAAGGGAATCATGTCTTCCTTTTCTTTTTCTATAACTAATGTACGGTATTTCAATAATAATTACAGTGATGAATTGTTTATCTTCTTTGAATTTTTCTCAGGGTCTGGGTTTCGTTTTTTTCTCTTAACGAGTAATATTTTATGTTAAAACGTAATAAAAATATCTCTCATTAAACAAAATGTTTTTTTTCTTTAATTTGGTTTTGAGATCAAAGATGGCTATTTGATGACGGAAAAAGGCCAGATAATAAACATAAATTATATCAATGTTGTTATGCATTTTTTTTTATTATGGAAGAAAGTATTTTGTTTTACTTCTCTTTCCAGTTATATTTTTTAAAAAAATCTTTAAATTTTCGATATGCTCGCGCCCCCCTTGTAGGGTTATCGCACCCTCCCCCGGGGGGCGCGCCCCACGCTTTGAGAAACACTGACTAATACTCTTGGGCGTCTTTGGGGATTGTAAATTTGCGCATATTTCCAACCAGCTCTAAAAGGAGAAACCGAGATATGCAAATGAATAAAAGTATTTAAGGGGAGTGTTGTAAGTTAGCAGAGAGAAGGCTATTGAACATTGATGGAGTTCTGAGAAGATTCAAGTTGATTGTGTGATTAGTTTCTGACTGATTATCAGGCAGCGATCTACATTTGGAAAGTTTGAGTCGACTAGAAAGGAATGAAGTAGTAAAAATCAGGTGATATTTAAATTCCAGTTATCGGATCATGAGAGTAAATATATAATAGAGTTAGTGGAAAGTTAATGATTCCTAGTAATTCAAATTGCGTATATCTCTCGGTCCTCTTATTCCGGTAAACCTGTTCGATATTGAGTTTAATAGTTTATTAGTATCATATTTCGTGATTTCATTTAATAGTAAAGTTCGATCCCATTGACGTAGACATATTGATTCATCTTTGTATTTAGAAGGTTGATAACTGATTCAAGTGAATAAATATAATTTGTTATTGTAAAAATGTCGTCTGGTAATTCTTTGCCTCAATTCAATCTTTGTGTCCAGGGTGGAACCCAGGGGGATTCCCACAGTGGCGCCCAACGAAATATTAACCCCGAGTTGAGAGTTGGATCTAGTTTTCGACTAATCCCCGAGCAATTTTTTTCGGGAGTGGAAAATGTGATAGACTTTTTAGAAAATATAGATAACAATTTAACATATTACGAGATACCCACACAACTAGCTTGTGCGTATCTGAAGGGTCACCACACGGGACGGGCACTAGATTGGTAGCTTTGACGGAGCAATTCCCCGTGGTTCGAAATAGATCGGAGCTCGAAACGCGTTTCTATGCGTCGTACCAAAATCACAACCAGAGACCTTCAGAATTTGTGTATGAATTATTAAAAATACTCAAACAATTAAAATTAGAAATTGCGGAAGAAAAACTTCTTGATCATATTATCAGTCGTTTAGAACCTCAATTTTTGGATTATGTGGATGTACGACAATTGATAAATACGAGGAGAGGTTTCTACATAGAATAACCAGGGGTCCGAGTCATGAATTCCGAAACGCAACCCATAGCGCGAATAATCAATTCACAAAGAGGAATAGACAGGAGAATTGGCGGGATACCAGAGAGTGGCAGTTGTGGAATGCTGCCGTCGCGAGATGACATCGGTAGGGGAGAAGAACCAAAAAGAGCACCGAATGAAGAAGTGAAGCGAGTTGGAAGAGACGCGAAATGAAGAGATTAATAAACAAAGGTGAGGCGGAATTCCGGTCCTGATCCTCGTCGAGTGAGGTGGTTTGGTGAACTCCTCCACTATCAGACATTCTTCCGATCCTGAAGTGCTTCTAAAACTTAAAAGCTGACAATGTTTTTATGTGCGTGCCAGAATATATAACCATAATATCTTAAATGTGGCTATACGAAGGACAGTGATTCCCGCAACCTGGTAAAACACTAAAGTGGTGACCCTGGACTTTGAATTCGCAGCGTAGCAATCGACTTGCATCCGCTTACGGACACAGTGAAAAGGACTTTTCGAAAGTAAATGAACTATTTTTGTGCTAGTTTTCTACTTTGCGATTATTATTTGTGAATTATTTCTGCTCATGATGTCGGAGGACGAGATCGCAGCTACAGCCAGCATTGCACGTGTTTCAGTTAAAGTACCGCCATTTTGGTGGGCGAATCCGGAGATTTGGTTTAGCCAAATGGAGAGCCAGTTTGTTTTGGCAGGAATAACAACGGAAATCACGAAATTTCACCACGTGGTTTCCGCATTACAGCCAGAAGAGTTAGGAATAGTTGAAGATATACTGTTAAACCCTCCAGCAGTAAAGCCACATGCCGCTCTCCGAAACAGACTGTGTTCACAATATGCTGAATCAGAAGAACAGCGTTTACGTGGCCTGATTTCCGGAATGCAGCTCGGGGACCGCAAGCCTTCACGTCTGTTGTTAGAGATGAGGAGCAAGGCGGATAGCAGGATATCGGAGGAATTGCTGAAGTCTCTATTTTTACAGCGTTTGCCGACTCACGTGCAGCAGATTTTAGCCATCTCAAACGACCAACTCGACAAACTGGCCAAAATGGTGGACGGAATTATGGCAGTTGCAAACCCTACCCTTTTGGTTCACGTGATCGACGCCGAGAAACAAGATCTTCAAACTATGCTGATGGAGATTTCGTCACGCCTGTCTCGCTTGGAGACCCGTGAACGATCTACCTCTCGGGGACCAGGAAGACGTTTCCATTGCCGATCAACCAGCAGAGAATCTGGAGCTCATACCCACTGTTGGTACCATAGGGTTTTCAAGGAGCATGCTACAAAGTGCAGGAAACCATGTTCCTTCCAGACGGAAAACTAGAGCAGCCGCCACTCGACCCACCGAGTGGCGGCCCAATGGTGATAAACCGGTTATATCTCTCAGATAAGCCTTCCCGGATGAAATATCTGATTGATACTGGGGCTGACGTCTCGATAATTCCTCTACTCACGGCGTCAAGGCATCTTCCACCTGCTTCTCTCCAACTGTTCGCAGCAAATGGGACCGTCATTTCGACCTACGGTCAGCAACTTGTGACCCTTGATCTCGGACTTCGCAGAGTGTTTAGATGGCCGTTCATCATTGCCGCAGTCTCGCAACCAATAATAGGGGCAGATTTCTTACGACACTATGGATTGCTTGTCGACATTTGTCATGGTCGCCTGGTGGACTCGTTGACAAAGTTGCAGACGCAGGGCACGGTGCAGCAAGGAAATAATTCTGGAATCAAGGTTGTCAATGGCAACACCAAATTTCATCGATTGCTTGCTGAGTTCCCTTCTCTTGTTGAAGCTATTTCAGCCCCCAGGAAGCTGAAGCACGAGGTGAAGCACACAATACTAACAAGAGGACCACCGGTTTTCTGCAAGCCACGACGACTACATCCGGACAAGCTAAAGGCCGCCAAGCAGGAGTTTCAGTATCTTGTGGACACTGGAATTTGTAGACCCTCAAACAGCTGTTGGGCATCTCCACTTTACTAGGTTCCAAAAAGTAATGGAGATTGGCGTCCTTGTGGAGATTACAGAAAACTCAACGAGGCAACAATTCCTGATCGTTATCCGGTGCCTCACATTCAGGATTGTTTACAAGTCCTAGACAAAAAAAGAATTTTCTCAACTTTAGATTTGGCAAAGGCTTATCACCAGATTCCCGTGCAGAAAGAGGACATTCCGAAAACTGCGGTGACAACGCCTTTTGGACTGTTCGAGTTTCTTTACATGTCTTTCGGACTTTCGAATGCTGCTGCCACTTTCCAACGATTCATCCATCATGTTTTGAGAGGGATGGACTTTTGTGTGCCATATTTTGATGATGTGCTAGTCGCATCTGAGGATGAAAATCAGCACTTAAGCCATCTCAAACAAGTATTCCAACGTTTCGAGGAATACGGGGTGGTGCTAAATGCCTCTAAGAGTGTGCTCGGAGAAACTTCAGTGAAATTTTTGGGACACATGGTGACTGCAGAAGAAATTTCTCCATTACCAGAGAAGGTCGCGGCAATTACGAGCTTTCCCAAACCAGAGACTGTGAAGGAGCTTCGTTGTTTCCTGGCAATCTGCAATTTTTATAGGCGTTTCGTACCACATGCTGCTAGAACACAAGCAGTGTTAAACAACTATTTGAAGGGAGCCAAAAGGAATGATCGGACACCTATTTTATGGTCTGAAGAATCTGCTGCTGCATTTGAGAAGTGCAAAAAAGATCTTGCAGATGCCACAGTCTTACACCACCCCTCGGCAGATGCATCATTTGCCATTGTAGTAGATGCATCGGATACGGCAGTAGGTGCGGCACTCCACCAGCAGATTTCTAAAGGGTGGCAACCGCTCGCCTTCTTCTCGAAGACTCTTTCTCCAGCACAGCGGAGGTATAGCGCGTATGACAGAGAGCTTCTGGCAGCTTACATGGCCATTAAATACTTCCGGCATATGGTGGAAGGACGCAGTTTCACTCTGTTTACAGATCACAAGCCTCTGGTATATGCATTTAAGCAGAAAGAGGATAAATACACTCCACGACAGCTCCGACACTTGGACCTAATTGGTCAGTTCACGACGGACATTCTGTACCTAAAAGGGTCTGAGAATGTGGTGGCAGATGCCTTATCGCGCATTCATATTTCAACCATCAACGCACCATCTGTTTTCGACTTCAGCAAGATGACTAGGAAACAGCAGAAGGATTCCCAATTGCAGGATATTTTAGCTGGTGCCTGTCCACCTTCCCTAGTGCTACAGCCTCCAATCACACTCCATTGTGATGTGTCAATGGATCGCATTCGTCCCTTTGTGCAAGAAATTTTTAGACGGGAAATTTTCCACAATCTACATGCACTCTCTCACCCAAGAGTAAGAGCGTCCCTGAAGATGGTATCGGAACGATACGTGTGGCCGACAATGAGACAGGATGTTGCTCTATGGGCCCGCACATGCTTACAGTGCCAACTTGCAAAGGTATCTCGGCATACAAGAAGTGAAATTGGATACCTAGTTCTCGTTTCGAGCATAAGCATATCGACCTTGTGGGACCCCTACCTCCATCAGAGGGTTTTCGTTACTGCCTTACCTGTGTTGACCGGTTCTCCAAGTGGCCGGAAGCCTTTCCAATGGTAGAGATTTCAGCAGAAGCCGTGGCCAAGGCTTTCTACTCTAGTTGGATCTCCAGATTAGGTCCTCCTCTCAGATTAACAACAGACCAAGGAACGCAATTCGAGGCATCTCTATTTGATGCTCTTTCAAAGTTCTTAGGCACAGAAAAGCGACATACGACTCCATATCATCCAGCCGTGAACGGCCAAGTAGAAAGGTTTCATCGGCAATTGAAAGCGGTTATAATGGCATACGGAAGCTCTCAGTGGACCACGGTATTGCCCATCATACTAATGGGATTTCGGGCAACGTGGAAAGAGAATCTGCAAGCCACAGCTGCGGAAATGATTTATGTAGCTCCCATCAGGCTTCCAGGAGAATTTCTATGCCCATCAAAACAAAGTGCAGATTCTGTTACTTTGGTGGGGAGATTCAGGGAGTCAATGCAGCGTCTCTCACCTCCGACAACCCAACATCACGGTTAACATACAATCTTCGTGAGCAAGGATTTGGCTACATGCAGCCATGTCTTTCTGCGTACAGACTCCCTCAGAAAAGGTCTGCAACCTCCATACGAAGGTCCCTATAAAGTTGTCGACCGTACCGAAAAAGTTTTCCGGATCTTAAGACATGGAAAAGAGGTTTCAGTGAGCATCGATAGGCTGAAGCCTGCCTATATCCCCAAAGAGTCGGAGGATATTCCAGTGGAAGTGAAACTGAAGGAAAAAGTGTCCCTTCAACCAGAAGACATTACAGAATTCGAACAAGATTGTAGTAGGCAGGAAACTACAACCCGTTCCGGTCGCAGAGTACGTTTCAACCCCAAGTATTGCTAAAAAATTCGCCATCGCTGGTGGGGGGCTACCTGTGGCGGTTGTGGAATGCTGCCGTCGCGAGATGACATTGGTAGGGGAGAAGAACCAAAAAGAGAGAGCACCGAATGAAGAAGTGAAGCGAGTTGGAAGAGACGCGAAATGAAGAGATTAATAAACAAAGGTGAGGCGGAATTCCGGTCCTGATCCTCGTCGAGTGAGGTGGTTTGGTGAATTCCTCCACTATCAGACATTCTTCCGATCCTGAAGTGCTTCTAAAACTTAAAAGCTGACAATGTTTTTATGTGCGTGCCAGAATATATAACCATAATATCTTAAATGTGGCTATACGAAGGACAGTGATTCTCGCAACCTGGCATAACTCTAAACAGAGTTAACAACCGATACTATGACACTAGCAGACCGCAGAGGGAATCCAACAGATTTGGAGGTCAAGGTGTTGGTGCAATCTGATCATAGATTCAATAACCACGGTGGTCAACAGGGTGGTTCGGGAAACGGTGCTTTTAGGGGTCAGAATGGTCAAAACAGGTATTTAAACTTTCAAGCGATCGGTGCTAGTCTGGGGGTGATCGATCGCAAAATACAGGAAATCCTCCGGATATAGAACGATGTACTATTAGGATTTCCTCATTAAGGATGACACCCGTGGATCTTCTTTATGTTCTCATTCTTTTGAACGAAATGTTCATCACAGTCCTGTTGGACACAGGAGCAGAAAAATCATTTATATCTGAAGAGGTCTACCGCAGATACTTTTCATATCGACTACGTTAAAAGACTAAAGACAGAGTAGTGACGGCCCAAGGATCCTCTTGTTGCCACTTAGGGCGGGTTGAATTACAGATCTGGATCCGAGAGTTTCAGAAAACCTGGGAATTTCATATTCTTGATAATATGCAGTATAAGTGCATTCTCGGAATGGATTTTATGAAGGATTCAAGACTAACATTAGATTTCGATAAGAAATAATTAGTCATTCCAGATGACCAAATTAAACCATTGCCAATGGTGGAAAAGCCATTCGAGATCGATCTATCCAATACAAAGCTGGGTGAATGGCAAAAACAAAAATTACAAGATTTATTTAATATTTTTCAGGGTCTATTTTCAGACAAGCCTGGGTTGACTCATGTATTATATCATGAAACCAATACTGGGGACCAGGGGCCAGTAGTGTCAAAACCCTATCGATATGATAGAGTCAAACAGGGGATAATCGACTATCACATTGAGAAAATGTTAAAGAAGGGTAAATACGGCCTATTCAATCACCATATGCGTTGCCTGTAGTATTATCACGTAAAAATAACGGCATTCCTCCTGATTCTCCAGAGGCGTATCGATTCGCAATTGACTATCGCAAACTCAATGCGATAACTAAGTATCCGAGATATCCATTACCGTTAGATGACCTGATCACAAACATTGCGCTTACGAATATTATGTCAAACCTCGATTTAAAATCAGGTTACTTTCAATTAGCCATAAATCCTAGAGATATCGAGAAAACCGCGTGTATTACGCAAATGGCACCTTTGCGTTTAACCGCATGCCATTCGGCCTTTCAGGGGTAGCGCCAAATTTTCAAAAAGCAATAGACGTGATACTTAAACCTGTTCTAGGGCGTTTTGTTAATTGTTATATAGACGACGTAATTATTACGTCTCCATCATTTAATGAACACTTAGATCATTTGAATCAGGTATTTACATTGTTGCGAGACGCGGGTTTAACACTAAAGAAAGATAAGTGTCACTTCGCACGTGACAAATTGAAGTATTTAGGACTCATAATTAATAAGGACAGAATTGAAACCGATAATAACAAAGTCAAGGCGATCACGGAAATGAAGCCACCTAAAAAAATAAGGAAGTGTCGAAATTTTTAAGGATGGCTGGTTGGTACTAAAAATTTATGCCCAATTATGCAGATATATGTGAACCATTTTATAGGTTAAAGAAAAAGGGGGCAAAATTTAATTTATCGACGGAAGCACAGGATTATTTTAATAAAGTAAAACGATTATTAACAGAGGCGCCAGTTTTACAACTGCCGAATTTTCAAGAACAGATTAACTTATTTACGGATGCTAGTGGGGTCGGAATTGGCGCTGTGTTGAATCAAAATCAAAGACCTATTGCATTCGCGTCTCGAACCCTGAACAAGGCAGAAAGAAATTACACAGTTACGGAACGCGAGTGTTTGTTGGTGACATGGGCGTTGAATAAGTTTCGAACTTATTTTGGGGTACTGCCGGTGAAGGTCATAACGGATCATGCGGTGTTAACAAAACTCACGAATGGGAAGAATTTATCTAGTAGAATGATTAGATGGGCGCTTAAACTATCGTAGTTTAACATTGAATGGGAGCATCGAACTGGTTCCCAGAATGTTGTCGCTGACATTCTATCTAGGAATCCAGTGAACAATGTTGAAGGATCACAAATTTCGTGCGTGGTTCTTAGAGCCTTAGCTTTGAACTCAAGGGAACAATTAATTCAAGAACAGCAGGAAGATCCTGAGTTCAGGCATATCTATCGTTATTGGAAAATCCGGACGATGGTTCAGTTAATGCAACTGTATGCGGGGATTGGTCCCATGATTTTAAGTTAATTGATGGTTTACTCTTTTACGCGAAGTATTGTACAACTCTTGGGGAACTTTGAGTATATCTCTTCGCGAAGCAATAATGAATGAATTTCACGATCAACCATTAGCAGGCCATTTAGGAAAGAAAAAGACATATTTAAAATTACGTGATACGTGTTATTTTCAGTATATGAGGAAATATATATTTAAATATGTATAAACCTGTGACTGGTGTCAAAAATTTAATTATAAAAACGCGCTACCAGCTAGTCGATTAATTCCGATAGAATCTAATTACTTCAATGAAATTGTAACGTTAGACTTACTAGGCCCCTACCCAGCATCCCGACCCGAAAAATATAGATTTATTTTAGTAATAACTGACCACTTCACTAAGTGGAGTGAACTTATACCTTAAAGAAAAGCTTCGGCCCATTATAGCTAAGGCCCTTTTTGAAAATTATATTTCACGATATGGAGCTCCTATTTCTTTGATTAGTGATAGTGGTCCCCAATTTATATCCGATGTCTTCGAGCACCTGTCACAGGTTGGACATAAAACATATTAAAACTGTAACGTATTGGCCGCAAGCTAATTTATCGGAAAGAGTAAACCGCACTTTAGTGCAGATGATAGCTTGTTTTGTAGAAGAAAATCCCGATATCTGGGACCGATTCCTCCATGAGTTTTCTTTCGCGTTACGCACAGCAGTTAATGAAACTACTCGTAAAACTCCGGCTGAATTATTCTTAGGGCAAAAAATTATCACGCCTTTTCGTAAATTAGAACATGTTGAGAGCGCCTTGCCACTTGTTGTATTTACATCGCTTCGCAAATGCCGCGAAGTGAAACGAAGTGCGCTTGGGGTGTGCCCACGCCACGAGAGAGAGAGTGAAAACAACATGGCGAAGAGCCGTTGTAATAAATAGAGTTAAAATACAGTCCACTGAGTCATTGATTGAGTTGAATCAAGTTAATTTTAAATATCGATGGGCCAAAACATGGTCCTAGCTCGCCGGAGAACCTGGCAAAATATTAGTATGTGATGATGATTAATATTATTGAGAATTGTATTAAGTGATAAGAGGATTCGAAAAAAATGGTGATGGTCTCTGGTGAAAGCAGTCCTCGGAAAGAGGTGAGAGCAAACTTGTTCCTTTGAGATTAAGCAAATTACGCTTTGAGTATTGTGCGGATAATTAATTCTTTGACTATTGTGTGAATAGTTTATTTTTGAGTATTGTTTGAATAGTTTATTTTTGAGTATTGTGTGAATAGTTCATTCTTTGAGTATTCTGAGTAGCTAAATCCTTGAGTATTTTGTGAATTATTAATGTTTTTTGCATTGTGAATAGTTGATGCTATGAGTATTGTGTGAATAGTTAATTCTCTTTGAGTATTGTGTGAGTATTGTTTGATTCTTGTGTGGAGATTTAGTTATTGAGTATTGTGTGGAGATATAGTTATTTAATATTGTGTGTGAAGATTTAGTTATTGAATATTGGGTGTGGAGATTTAGTTATTGAATATTGTGTGTGGAGATTTAGTTATTGAATATTGTGTGTGAAGATTGAGCGTTAATTGAATATTGAGTGCATAGTAATTAATTCCTCTCAAGTTGAAGTTAATTTTAGTATCGGTGAGTTTACAGTCGTTTGAGTCTAGTATTATCTTCTTGAGAAAGTCTGTAGAGTTGTGTTCGAGCAAAAAGTCGATAGCTGTAAAATTAAAGAAGGATGAGCTGAAGCTAGTTGCTGAGGAAATAGGTTTAACTGTGCCAAGGGAGGCAAAAAGGGTTGATTTAAAACGGTTAATTGAGGAGAGCGATGTGTTTAAAGAAGATTATGAGTTCGCGTGAAAACCGTGATAGAACAGTTATTAGAAGAAACTAAAACCCAAGAATCCGAGCATAACAGTCAATTAGAACTAGAACGTCTTAAGTTGGAGAGAGTTAAAGCAGAGTTAGAGTTAGCACAACTAGGAACTAATGCAAGTAAAAGCGAAACTTCTTTCAACAAATGTGAAACTGAAACGTCTATTGATGTTTTCATTAAAAGTGTGAGAACACTTACAATTAAAGTGCCGAGTAAATCGGAAGGGTGAAGGTACTTTTTTGCGTCTTTAGAGAGAGCTTACAATAACAAAAATGTACCGGAAAGGTTTAAGGCAGAGATTCTGTTAAACTTATTAGGAGAGAGAGCTTCGAATATTTTAACTTATATAACCGACAAAGAGTTAAATAATTATGAGGAAATTAAAGCAATTGTTTTAAGAGAGTTTGAACCCACAGCACAAGCAGTGCTAGAAAATTTTAGAAATGCCTGTAAAGAAAACGAAACGCATGTGCAATTCGCTTCGCGTTTAACTACGAATTTCGAGTACTATTTAAAACTGAGGAAAGTAACAGATTTTGACACTCTTAAAGAACTCATTATATCAGATAAAATATTTCAAACATTAGATTGGGAAACGGCGGCTCATATTAATATTAGACAATCCGGAGATTGGTTTAGACCATTACAATTGGGTAAAGAGTGTGATTTATATTTCACTTCGAGTGGTAAGCCCGTAAATGAGACGAGAAAAGATCATAAGTATAGCAAACTTAAGCCCTTTAAAACCGCTCCCAAAGTATTTCTCAATGAAGAGAAAAATAAAAATTGTGACTTATGTTTAAGAAATGAAAATCATCCCTTATATGCATGCCCTCAGTTTAAGAGACTTTCGGTTCAAGAGCGCGTTAACGTAGTGAAAAATAAAAATGCGTGTTTTAAATGCTTGTCACCCGACTGCAGTGTTAAAAGGTGTTCTTTTCGAAATTGTTTTTGTGGCAAGCCTCATAACAAACTAATACATTTCCCGAAAGAGCTAAAGAATGTTTCGTCAGGTGGGGGAAGAGAAGTTTTCCAGACAACCCCGAAGTCGTAAATAAGTCGCACCCAGGTGGAGAATGCAGCTGGTCCGTTCCTCCTCAAGTAGGGTGTCAAGGTTTCGTTTCTACTAATCTAGTGGGGAAAAAAAGAACGTTATCTTATCCACGGTACTATGCTTGATTAAGGATAAATATTCGCAATGGCAGAAAGTGAGATGTTTACTTGATGTTGGCTCACAAATAACTTTAATCAGTAATGAATGCTTACAAAGGTTACAACTAAAAGGTGAAAAAATCAATAAATCCATTTCGTGCATAAATAATACCTCATTGACAGTTAATCGCGGAGTAAAGGCAAGCATTGCGAACGAAAGTAAAAGTTTTAAGAAAAATATTTCGATGTTAGTAGTTCCAAAGATAACTGATCTTATACCAAATAAATTTATTGATGCACATGTGCAGATTCCAGAGTCAGTTAGACTTGCGGATCCAAATTTCAAATTCCGGGGAAAATAGACATTTTGTTAAGTGCGTAGTATTTTTATGACGTGATCAAACCGGGAAAAATAAATGTAAAAAATTTGAACCTGATTTTACAGGATTCAGTCTTTGGATATATAGTAGGAGGTAGTGTAGAGGATGAACTAAATTTATATTCTTGCGGTTTAATATGTGGATCCGAAGAACTTAATTCGAGTTTGAGGTAATTTTGGGAAATTGAAGAGATAGATAATGAATTACCTAAAAATTTAGAGAATTCTATTTGTGAGGAGCATTATGCCCAGACGCATAAGAGGGATGAGTCCGGAAAATATATTGTTTCTATTCCCTTTAAAGAGCATTGATCATGTTTAGGGAACTCGAAGGATATTGCTCTAAAGAGACTCGAATCGCCGTGGACTCGCTTGTCTAGAGACCAGGATTACCAAAAATTGTACCGTGATTTTTTGAAAGAATACGAAGAGTTAGGTCATATGACTGAGATAAAGGAGAGTGTAGAACCTGAATATACTTATTATATGCCTCGCCATGGTATATACAGGCCTCAAAAGAGCACGACAAAATTGCGTACAGTATTTAACGCATCCGCTTTGACTGCTAATGGAAAGTCGTTGAATTCCATTCAATACAACGGCGGAGTCATTCAGGACGACCTTTTTTCCTTGTTAGTGAGATTTCGAAAGCACATTTATGCATTCACGGCAGATATTTGTCAGATGTATCACATGATTGATGTCGATGTAAGTCAACGGCCACTTCAAAGAATTTTGTGGAAAGGGGACGTTAACGAACCCGTAAAGGTGTACCAACTCAATACTGTCACATATGGAACGGCTAGTGCTCCGTTTCTAGCTATGCGAACTCTAAAACAAATTTCTATTGACGAGGGAGAGAACTTTCCTTTAGCAGCATCAGTCCTGTGTGATGATTTCTACATGGATGATGTTTTGAGAGGAGCAAACTCATTGGAGGTTGCAAAAACTTTGCAACATCAACTCATTGATATTCTACAAACTGCTCAGATGTCCTTGCATAAATGGTGTGGAAATACATCCGAACTAATCCCAACCACAGAGAAGGAGTATGATTTTGCATCTCCGGAGGAGATTAAAACCTTAGGCATTGCCTGGAAATCTAAAACTGATTGTTTTAATTTCAAGGTAGAAGTAGAGCAAAATGCTCATCTTACTAAAAGATCAGTCCTGTCAATTATCGCCCGACTCTTTGACCCTTTAGGATTGTTGGGTCCAGTGATCACCAAGGCAAAAATCTTCATGCAGCAATTGTGGACACTTCAAATTGATTGGAGTGAAAGGCTTCCCGAGAAAGAAGCTAGTGAGTGGAAAGAATTTGTGAGATCGCTAGTGGCTTTAAATGGCATCAACATTGAAAGGTGCATAGTAATTCCAAACGCTGAAGTAATTGAGCTTCATGGCTTCTGTGACGCATCAGAAAGGGCATATGGTGCGGCAATTTACGCTATATCGATCAACCCAGATGGAGAAATAAAAGTAAAGCTTGTTGCGAGTAAATCTCGAGTGCCGCAGGTAACCATGCCTCGCTTAGAATTATGTAGTGCAGTTCTACTCACAAAATTGATGCATAAAGTGAAACGAGCATTAAGAATGGATATTACCTCAGTCTTCTTTTGGACCGATTCCACAATAGTGCTATCGTGGATGAAAAACGAGTCCCGAAACTTAAAGACGTTTGTAGCCAATCGAGTAGTTATTATCCAACAATTGACAGAATTGAATAAATGGCATCATGTTCCTTCGGGACAAAATCCTGCTGATATCATTTCAAGAGGACTTGATCCAAAGAAAATTCAACGAAGTGAATTGTGGTGGTTTGGGCCTGCTTTCCTCGAAGTGTCTTCAGTGAACTTCCCTCGATACGTCGATGAGATCCATAACTGTGAACATTACCAACGAGAGTTAAAAGATAATCAAGAGTCGATGTGTTTCTTAGAGTAAAATAGAGAGATTCTTTCCATCATTGATAAGTGTTCTTCGTTTTTGAAACTACAGATAATTCTTGCATGGTGTGTGCGTTTCAAGGAGAATGCGAGGAATCCTCTACAGCTAACAACTGGCAGTTTAACTGTAGCTGAATTGTCTACAGCCTTATTTTGCTTAGTACGAAATGTACAATCTGTATCTTTTGCAAAGGAAATTTGGTGCCTTGAAAGGAGACAACCATTACCAGTTTCCAGTAATTTATTAACTTTGTCTCCCTTTTTAGACGAAAGGAAAATACTGTGTGTGGGTGGAAGACTGAGACATTCCAATCTACCTGCACAACAAAAATATCCTATTCTAATCCCTAACAACCACTCTATTTGCGATTTAATAATTAAACATTATCATGTTCTTTATTTGCATACAGGTACTGAGGCTACTTTGGCAAACATAAGAACCAGATTTTGGATTGTAAATGGCAGATCCAAGGTCAAAGGCATAATTAAGCAATGCATCAAATGTCTTAAAAAAGTGCAAAAGGTAAAAACCAAAGGATGGCCGATTTACCTAATGCCAGAGGAAGCATTGCTAGAGTGTTTCGCAAGGTAGGATTGGATTTCTGTGGTCCTTTCCATATAAAATTAATTTCAGGTAGAGTGAAAAAAATGTAAAAATGTTATATTTGTATGTTTTGTTGTTAAAGCCATTCATTTAGAAATTGTGAGTAACTTAAGTACTGAAGCATTTATTCGTTCATTAAAAAGATTTATCTCTCGTAGAGGTAGACCAAGCGATATTTTTATATAGTGATAATGGAACTAACTCTAACTTTGTAGGAGCCAACAATGAGTTTCGTAAAATTTTAAAAGGGCTATTTAAGAAAGAAAGTTCGGAAAAATTTGAGGATTTTCTTGCTTCTGAGAGTATTCAATGGCATTTTAATCCTCCTGCCACTCCTCATTTTGCAGGCTTGTGGGAAGCTGGAGTTAAATCTTTAAAGAGTCACCTTAAAAGGGTTGTGGGAAATAATATTCTTACTCATGAAGAATTTTTTACACTTGTCACACAAGTGGAGGCCGTTTTAAATTCACGACCTCTGTGTTCTCTCTCTGAAGATCCCAATGATGATTTAGCTCTAACTCCAGCTCATTTTTTAACTGGCTCACCATTGACCTCCTTGCCGGATCCAGATTTTAAAGGAATTCCTATGAATAGGCTCCGCAGATGGGAATTAATCCAAAGAATGACTCAAACATTTTGGAGTCGATGGACTTCAGATTATTTAAATCGTCTTCAATCGAGACCTAAATGGTATAAAGGCAACCAAAAATTTAAGGTTAATGAAGTGATTTTGGATAAAGGTGAAAATAATTCAAAATTACTTAACTGGAATCTTGCCAAAATAATAGAAGTTCATCCAGGCACAGATGACATAACTAGAGTAGTAACGTTAAAAACGGGTAAAGGTGTATATAAACGACCTGTTAATAAACTTGTTAAACTGCCTTTTAATTGTAATTGATTCTTTAACCGTATCTTGATCTTTATTGTATAAGTGTGTGTAGAAATGTATTGTACTATGTTTTTTTTGTGGAAAACTGTATCATGTACTTGTAATTGTTTTATTGTTTGTTGAAAATTTTCTTAAAATTTGTCAAGGTGGGCGGTATGTTGAGAGCGCCTTGCTACTTGTTGTATTTACATCGCTTCGCAAATGCCGCGAAGTGAAACGAAGTGAGCTTGAGGTGTGCCCACGCCACGAGAGAGAGTGAAAAAAACATGGCGAAGAGCCGTTGTAATAAATAGAGTTAAAATACAGTCCACTGAGTCATTGATTGAGTTGAATCAAGTTAATTTTAAACAGAGCTATCAATGGGCCAAAACAGGACAGGTAACGGATGGTGCAGAATATGTGGGATGTAATATTGAAAAATTATTTGATGAGGCAAGGCAGAATATGCATAGACAGCATAAGACGTGGAAAAAATTTATAATAGAAAAAGGAGAGCGGTTAACATCAAAGTCAATGATTTAGTCTTTGTCCAAACTCATTTTATTAGTGCAGCGGGTAGGAGAGTTGTAGGAAAATTTATGCCTAAATTTGAAGGGCCATACCGAGTGTTGGAGGTTAAACACAACAATTTGACGATTTGGAAAAGAGGAGGAAAGGTTACAGTAAATGTTGACCAAGTACGGATTTATCATCCGAGAAATTCGGAAACAAGTAGTTATGATATTATTAATGAGACAATATATGAGGAAAAGGGATCGAGTAATTGGTCTAATAGGTCGAACTTTGAAAATTCCAGACGTTCTAGAAAACCCTCGGGTAATGAGAATAAGAGCTAAATGTAGTAAAGCCATAGAGTCGACGGGTACATCAGAGAGGTATGAGAGAAAGAGACCAAAAATATGCAGGAAAAGGTCCTATGGTCTGACTATGAACATAATAAAAAGAAAGCGCCTATACTGCCACAGGGGCTGAATAGAGGGGTTCCATCGTCAATATCTTCTAGATCACGTAAACATATGAGGAAGGACACTAATAAACACCCTCCGCAGGAGCCTGAGGTACTTGCAGGACATCAAATCAAGGACCGATGAGGAGGTTCAGTCCACCTAAAGAGGAGAGCAGTCGAGAAGCAAGAGTGGATTCTGGCAAGGCCCGAAAGACCAGGACAAAAGATAGCGGAGGACGCAGTGCAGCTGAGGGAAGACCGGTCCGGTCTAGAAAGAAAACAACAGTGAGACCTTGCCCGTATTATCTAAGGAGCCGCTTCAAAGAACCAGAAGGACTACAGGAGGAGCAGAGGAGTATGGAGATCGACAGCCTACCACAGAACAACCTCAGGAGAAGGAGCCTCAGTATATATGGAAGCAGTAGACGGAGATCCGGTAGATAGGAGCACATAAAAAATCAGGCTGTATTGTCCTTTTTTTTTCGTTTTCTTGCTGACAAGCAGTCAGGTGTTTCTGCATTACCAAGTCAAGATTTTTTTAAATATCTTAGCTGTACAAGAGCTGACACTAAGATGTGTGCATTTTTCAAGCCAGAAAAATAAATTCTGGTACATTAATTTTTTTCCAAAATGTGAAAACAATTGTTTGTGGACATTTGCTTGCAATTTCTGACTTGAAGGTTCTGCGGGAATATCTAGCATTGTTTGTTATATGTATTTTAAAATGTGTGTGTATATCTGTATATCATCAAGCCTATGTATATGTATACTTTTAATTCGCATCCGGTGGCTTGTGACGTGGCGTAGTTAGGCCATACTAGCGATAACATTAACAAGCGCAACACGCAGGGAATGGGAGTTTTTTTAAAAGAGCCAGATGTATTAATTGATGTATTGTAAAATGATGTGTGAAATGTGAAAATGTATTTGTGCATAGTGTTAATGGTTTTTTTCTGGGACAATATATTAAAAGAGTTCTCATTTCAGGGTAGCTGACCCTGATCAGTGTATAGAAAGTAGTGAGACGTCTGTAGAGCAAGAAAGTATATTAAAATATTTAAGTAGTTAAGTAAAGCACACGGCCAGGTTTTTTCATACATGTGGTTTTTTCCTCTGTCCGTAGCCGGAATTGGGTGTGCTATAGGGAATTTTAAGTCTTTAAATGTCTACGTCAAACTTTAGTAATAAGCAATTTAAAGAGGAGCTTGTGGTCTTCATTCTTTTCTTATCCTTAGCGTAGGAGACATATTAAAGTATCAGATAGTTCGGTACATTAAATTCTTAAAGACTAAAAATTCAGTTTTTTTAGAATATCAATACGTAATTTATTTCATGCCCTTTTAGACCTTCGAATAAATCCCATTTTCCTCTTGGAGGAGATGTGACGAATCTGTACAGCACTTTATCACTAATACTCCTGGGCATTTTTGGGGATTGTAAATTCGCGTATATTTCCAACCACCTCTAAAAAGAGAAACCGGGATATGCAAATGAATCAAAGTATTTAAGGAGAGTGTTGTAAGTTAGCAGGGAAAAGGCTATTGAGCCAAGAGATACATTGACGGAGTTCTCAGAAGATTCAAGTTGATTGTATGATTAGTTCTGACTGATTATCAGGCTGCGATCTACATTTGGAAAGTTTGAGCCGAGGGGAAAGGAGTGAAGTAGTAAAAGTCAGGTGATATTTAAATTCCGATTATCGGATCATAAGAGTAAATATATAATAGAGTTAGTGGAGAGTTAATGATTGCTAGTAATTCAAATTGCGTATATCTCTCGGTCCTCTCATTAACCCGTCCGATATTGAGTTTAATAGTTGATTAGTGTCATATTTCGTGATTTAATTTAATAGTAAAGTTTGATCCCATTGACGTAGACATATTGATTCATCTTTGTATTCAAGTGAATAAATATAATTTGTTATAGTAAAAATGTCGTTTGGTAATTCTTTGCCTCAATTCAATCTTTGTGTCCAGGGTGGAACCCAGGTGGGTTCCCATACATTTTCTTTCTTAGAAGGCAAGTCTCAAACTTTGATCAGTTTTCTCAAAACAAAAAGAAGAAAAGCAAAATAAGACAAGATTCTTGAGCATAAGGGGGAAAATATTTTTTCATTATTTGCAGTATCACATATGGAAAAAATGATTGATGAGCTAAACATAACAGCCAAAAAAATTAAATGAATGACATTAATTGAATAGACTTGCCTAATGTATTTTTTTGCATGTATTGATAGCAAACAATTTAATAGTAGGTTTTGTCCAATTTAATAGATTTGATACAACTTAAATACACTGAAAAGCCAGAAAAATTAGTACAGACATGTGTATGCAAACAACAAAGTATCAAACCAATCAGCATGGTGTAATGTCGTCAGCAGTGTTTATACAAGACAGAAGTGTTTGGCAAAGCTGTTGGATAAGTCTCTGCTACTAAAATGACAGGTTATCAAGATTTAAGTGACTTTGAACATGGCATTATGTTTGATGTACAAGAGATGGGACATAGCATCTCTCAGGTAATGATTAAATTTGTATTTTCATGTTCAACCGTTTCAGAGAATACTATGATTATTGAGTATCTGGCAAAACATAAAATCCCCCACATTGGAGTGACCAGAAAAAGACCTTGAAAGAATGGGAAAAGTGATGACAGATGAGAATCCTACAACACAATAGAAGTGCAACACTTCATTAAATTGATGTGGATTCAACAAGTGTCGGCAACGAAAACCATCATTGATATGGGCTTTCAGAGCCAAAGGCCCACTCATGTATCGTTAATGACTATACAGTACAAAGCTTTATATCTCACCTGGGCCAATAAGATCTATAAGACTTTTGAACTTCTAAAAAGTTAAGCAGAAGGAGATCCATATAGATATCTTTCTTAAAGAGGTCCATACAACTCAAGATATGATTGACAGAAGCCTGATGATTTTATCCTAGTTTCCAGTCATCAACAGACTAATTCCTGCATAAGACTCTTGACTGGAAACAAAAGCAAGAGCCAAGAGGCGTGTAAGTTACGGAGTTCCTGTCCCTAAATGAGAGACATACCTCCTCATCAGAATTAATAAAAAAGAGATCTTAATGGATGGGGTGACATAAAATAAGAAAAGAGAGAAATAATTTATGGGCAGAACATCACTGCTAAAAAACAGTGGCGGACGCAGTCCGCGCACTGAAGAAAAAGCTACCCTGCCGACTGCAATTTGATTGGCCACAGCCAGTCAACGCAGAAAGTGGGCGTGGAAATAGATTGGGTCGTTCTGAAAAAACGAGTGACCCGAGACAAGGAGATCTTGGAATGGAAAAATTTCCAAGATCCCATAGAACATGTGTAGTGTTGTTTTACAAATGTTCGTTGTCAAATGCTGGTTCGTGTTTTAACTAAAACGTTGCGACCTTTGGACTGTAAATTAGGTTTATTACGAGATGGTGCTATTCGCACGCTGTTCCACGATGGAAGCTACAACAACAACTAAAGCGTAGGGTTACATCAAAACATTGGTGGAGGTGCTCAGTCGGCGGATGGCATTCGCGACAAAAAATAGATACAATTACGGACTGAACATCCTCCCCCCGTTGAATTATATTCAATCAATATACAGAATCACATAAATCAAAGAAAATATAAAACATAATAAACAAATAATGCTTTACATAAATCAAGGAAGAAACAATTTCACAAATTACATATTAATTGTCCAAGGACAGAACACACACCTTCCCAATGCTGCGTTTAATATTGCCCTTATTAGTTTTTATTTCCACTACGTGAACCTTCCCATCCGTACCAGGAACTAGCTTGGTAATGCGAACTAAGCTCCATTTATTTACAGGAAGGTTATCATCCTTTATTAGGACCATTGTATTTAATTTCACGTTATCTTTGTGAAATTGCCATTTGTTTCGTTGCTGTAAATTGTTTAAATAATCGCGAGACCATTTTGTCCAAATATGTTGAACTATTTTTTTTAATTTTTGCCACCGAGAAAGTGTGTTTTCTGTCTTGTCTAACAAATTAGGTTCAGAAATGGAAGTAATGGGTCTTCCAATCAAGAAATGGCCTGGAGTAAGCACTTCCAAGTCGTCAATATCTTCTGACAAAGGAGTGATTGGTCTAGAATTCAGAATTCCTTCAATCTGTGTTATTATGGTTAAGAATTCTTCCAAAGTCATCTTTAGGTTTCCTACAGCTCTTTTTAAATAAAATTTGAATGATTTAACTCCTGCCTCTCAAAGTCCACCAAAATTTGGTGCTCTAGGTGGCATGAAATTCCAAGAAATCCCTTCAGAAGAAAGATAAGAGGAAAGTTTTTCTTCAGGAAATTTTAAGAGATTATGTAACCTTTTTAATTCTCGATTAGCTCCAACAAAGTTTTTGGCATTATCTGATGATATAGTAGCACATTTCCCGCGTCTAGCCACAAAACGCTTCAATGTAGCAAGGAAGGCGTCTGTGGTCAAATCCGAGACAATTTCGAGATGGACGGCCTTTGAGGCTAAGCAAACAAAAATGGCTACATATATCTTTTGGTAAGTACCCTTTCTCTGGTGTTTATACCTTATGAAAAAGGGTCCACAATAATCAATTCCTGTATGCAAAAAAGGAAAACTAGGGTTTACTCTCTCTCGAGGTAAAGATCCCATAAGTTGGTTTGCTACAATAGGTTTATTTTTAAAGCAAACTACTAACTCTCTCTCTCTACGCATTCGTGCACAATTTTCCTCGCTATTGATCTGCCACGAAGTGGCCAAAATCTTTGTCTTGTACAATAAAGCAAAGCTTGAGGGCCTAAATGAAAATTTCTATTGTGTGTATATTTATCATAATTAATTTGGTGAGAAGATGATCCGCTGGGAGTATAGCTGGATGTTTCTGACTGTACGTTAAATCCGAGTTTTGCAAACGTCCTCCAACCCTCAAAATTTGATTTCCATCGAGGAATGGATTTAAAGAGAAAAGTTTACCTTTTTTTGAATTACAACTACTCTTAGCTAGAAACTCGATTTCTTCTTGAAAGGCAGAGGCTTGAAGATTTTTAATGAGGCATAATTCTGCTTCATTCACTTCACTATAATCTAATTGACCAGACCTTTTTACACTAGGATTTCTAGAGTTGTGGAGGAACCTGAAAATATAACTCAAAATATGCAACAATTTAGTATAGTTATTAGAACGTTTTGAAAGATCATCTATAAGAGAGAATTTACAAGAAGTTAAAAGCACACATTTGAGGGTTTAAGTTCCTTTAAGTAGTCACTGTCAGAAGTTATCCTTTCAAAGTCAATTGGGTTTGCTTCAAGTTCTTCCCTTAAAAAGTCTGGGCCATGCCACCAAAGTTGTTTAGAAGAGATGTCCGAAGCATTCAATCCACGTGATATTAGATCAGCCGGGTTTTCATTAGAGGATACATGATTCCTTTGGCAGTTCTGGGTTAGTCTCTGTATAATTTTTATTCTATTGCCGATGAACGTCTTAAGCTGCTCAGGGGATCACTGAATCCAGGCTAACACAATGTTAGAGTCAGTCCATAGCATTATTTGCTGTATAGGTAGCGTCAAGGAATGTAAAACCTTTTCCAGGAGCTGTGACAATAACACACAAGCACACAATTCCAAACGAGGGATAGTGATTGGTTTTACCGGTGCAACATGGGATTTGCTGCACAAGAGTCTTGTAGATACATCCTCTTCTGAGATCGATTGAGCATATAGTACAGCACCATATGCTGCTGTTGAGGCGTCGGCAAATCCATGGATAATAATTCTGCCTTTTCCTATTACGAGTCGAGGGACATGGATATTTTGAATAACTGGCAGGGTAGACACGAAGTCGTTCCATTCTTTAGCTATTGGATTGGAGAGAGGTTCATCCCATTCTAATTTGAGAACCCAAAGTTTCTGTAATATTAATTAGGCCTTAGTTAGAATTGGCCCCAAAAGTCCGAGGGGGTCAAATAAACGTGCAATAATGGATAAAACTTCTCTTTGTATACGACTCACGGCAGTTCACAACGGTCTTAAAAGAGAAATAATCAAATTGTGGACTCCAAATGATTCCTAGAGTTTTAATTGTTTTTTGGTCTGATGATTGGCAATGGAAATCCCAAGATTGCTCTTCTTTAGGTATTGAATTCAATATTTCTGGAGTATTGCTACACCACTTATGTAGGCTCATACCCGCTTTTTTAAATAAACTAATTAATTCTAATTGTAGTTTTTGAAATTCTTGAAAGTCTGAACTGCCTGTTAAAATATCATCCATGTAAATGTCTCTGATTGTAACTGATGCAGCCAAAGGATAATGTTCTCCTTCGTCCCTAGCTAATTGCTGAATGGTTCGGGTAGCGAGATAGGGTGCACAAGTAGTCCCGTAAGTTACAGTGTTGAGTTTATAAGTTTGTACAGGACCATCAACACTGTCTTTCCATAAAATCAGCTGCAAATTTCGATGACCGGGGTTAATTAAAATCTGTCTAAACATTTTTGAATTATCCGTTGTAAAGACAAATGTGTGTGTGCTGCCTAAATCTCAAAAGAATTGAAAATAAATCTTGCTGCAAAATTTCGCCTTTATACAAAATGTCATTCAAAGAAAGACTTGATGTTGTTTTCGAAGAGGCATTAAAAACTACTCTAAGCTTGGTAGTTTTACTATCGGGGCGAAACACTCCATGATGTGGTAGAAAATAAGAAATATTTGTTTCTAGGGGGTCAGCTACTAATTGCATGTGGTTTAAATCAATATATTCCTATAAGAACGATTTATAAAGGGTTTTAATAATGTTTCGAGAGTTTTTTCCAAAGTTGATTCAAACGAACTTCAGCCAAGAACCTTGAACTACCTAAACAGTATGGATCTTTTCTAAGGGGTAATTGTACAACATAGCGTCCTTCTTCAGTGCGATAATGAGTGTTTTGATATTGGGTTTCACAAATTTCTTCTTCTAAACTATGATCTAATGAGGATTCATCTACCTTTTCAATTTCCCAAAATGCTTGCAATTGTTGATTAAGATTATCTGAATTTATTTCCGCATTAATAGTGATGGGAGGCCGCCGGTCCCCAAGAGACAATTGCAGTTTTTATATTTGCCCTGTTTACTGGAAATGGATTTCTAAGGAATTTGGTGGTGCCTCAGGTCAACGGACTCTATGGCAGGCAAAGCTGTATCCTTGCACAGCTTGTTGGCCAATCGGAATGGTAAAATTTACCGCCAGAACTTTGAAGCGGATGATTTTCCGAGTGGTGCGGTCGACCTTTAAAAGGGTTTGCGCGTGAATTCTCGGGGCTTTTTACTCCCTCTTACGTCTGCCAGAAAAACCCTCCAGTCGGGAAGCGCACTCGCTACCCGAGGTCACCCCTCCGTCGCTCTCTCCTCTCATTTCAGATAAGTAAATACCCTTGTAAAATTTAAACGTTCTTTATTTAAATATGTTAATTCAATAAAATTAATTGTTACTTTAAGAATCGGCCTTTTAATTTAGAGTACTGTATTATGTCTTTAGAGTATTAGTGTTTAATTTTAACTTAAGAGTCATGATGCGATGTCAAATTAAGAATCTGGGTTTTTCATCTTGGCAAGTAAATAAGTTATCATCAGCGTCGCATCGATAGCTAAGCCACAATATGATTTTTCCTCAAATTTATCGAAACTCCCTACAACAATGTACCCGAAAACAGTCTCTTGAAACAGCCATTTTTCGCATGGCGATCGAAATTTATTGGGTCTTAATAATTCAAAAAAGAGCTCGCACCCAATAAGCATATCTATTTCTCCTGGTATACCAAACTCTTTATCCGCGAGATCAATGTTCGAAGGAATGTTTACTTTAGTTGCATCCATGCGATGGATAGATGTTGTAGTAATATACGGGACGATTAATAGTTCTAACGGCGTTGAAAAGTCTCCATTTTTTATTTGAATCACCGTATTAACCTTTTGTTTAACTCTAAGGGTTATTTCACCTAACCCCGAAGTAGACGCGTTTATTTTTTATTTTTTCAGAGGGAGTTTATTAGCCAGCCGTTGTTGAATGAAGGAAAGATGAGATCCTAAGTCTAAAATCGCTTTGCAGGGGAAAAGCTGATCCTCTGCCCCCCTGAGGTAAACCATTGCAGTCGGGAGTAAAATATTTTTCTTTTCTCCCACACAGTTCGAAAACGTATAAGAGTGATCTGGGGTTGTTGACCCTTGCATATCCGGTAGGGGTTTCAGTTCGTTAGCTAATGTTGAAGACAGCGGTAAAGAAATCGCTTCAAATATATGTAACGTTGTATGATGACGTTTTTTACAAACGGAACAAGAGTTTTTCGATTTACAATCCTTAATTTTATGATATTCCTTTAAACAATTGATGCACAAATTAAGGCGTTTTATTTGATTAAATCTATCGGATACTTTCATATTTTGATAAGCGCCACACTTATAAATCAAATGAGGTAGTTTACAGATTGCACAAGAATTTGATGAGTCATTCGAATTAAGAAATATTTTACCTTTATATGGAAGGGTACTTGTTTTGGTTTATGAGTAATAGGAGCAGAACGATTAATACTTTCTATAGTTTGGCTTCTTTTTTCTAAAAACATTATAAATGTATCTAATTCAGGAATTTGATTTGAATCAATGGATTGTTCGAATTGTTTACGAGTTTCTCGATCTATTTTTTTCAGAATGATATTAAGTAATATAAGATCCGATAAATTATTGCGTTCAAAACCTAAGAGTTTTAAAGCTCTGATATTCTTGCTTAGAATATCTGTCATGGTTCTAATATCTCGAGCTGAGATTCGCTTGTTAACTTTTCTATTTCTAATATAGCATTAATATGAGTGTCAGTAAGGAGACGCTTATTTTCAAATCTAGTTTTTAATGCTGTGATGAGCGATTCAAAGGAATCATCAACTGCTTCAAGTAGTTTGGCATCACCTTGTAATGACGCTTTCAAATAATAAAGTTTTTGTGACTCGCTCAAGTCATTGTTATTACTTATAATGTTATCAAATTGTGATTTAAAGCTAGGCCATTCGTCGTATCTACCTCTAAATACCGGTAAAGGTATTTCCGGTAGTTTTATTTCTAATTTCAGTTTAGAATTAGTTTGAGATATTGCATTTTCATGATTATGAACAGAACTAACAGAAGATTTAGCAATTAAAGAATTGAGAATATCTCTAATTCTTACCTCCAGCTCCTCTAGTCTGTCCTCCATACTTTGTATGTCAGCTTCTATCACTTGTAGTTCCGATTCACTAATATCCTTAATATCATAGTACTGATCCTTTAATTCATCAATCTTTCTGTTCATTTCTTGGACACGTTTTAGTTTAAAATCAAGTTTTGTCGGAGTATGATTCCCTGATTCTTCTACGAATGTTTCTATCTTAGTTATGGTGCCTTTGATTGCACGCTTCGAATTATTAAGTTTATCCATTTTTTTTTCTCCGGTTAGATGCTCCAAAAATGTAGTGTTGTTTTACAAATGTTCGTTGTCAAATGCTGGTTCGTGTTTTAACTAAAACGTTGTGACCTTTGGACTGTAAATTAGGTTTATTACGAGATGGTGCTATTCGCACGCTGTTCCACGATGGAAGCTACAACAACAACTAAAGCGGAGGGTTACATCAAAACATTGGTGGAGGTGCTCAGTCGGCGGATGGCATTCGCGACAAAAAATAGATACAATTACGGACTGAACAACATGGAAGTGAAAAAAGGGGGGAATAAAATAAATTTTGAAGGAAATTTAAAATGAACCATCTTGCACAATTACCTGTAAAAGGGGGAGATATCAAAAATAAGTACAGTATAGGACAGAAAGCGGTATAAGAGCTTATAAACGCAATGAATACGTGATAGAAACATGGTAAAAATGATAAAGGAAACAAGGAATATCCAGCTCTCAAAAATCCATCAATGTTCAAAGGAACAATTTACTTGTGATTTCTGGATGTGAAACAAAATTTAAAAGTATTGCGAGAACGAAAGTACCGTGCCTCCATCTGGTGGACGGAAAGGAAAGCAGAAGCTTGACTGGAAACACATTGCTTAGTCTGACAAATCTCATTTGCCATTGTATCAAGCAGATGAATGTATACAACTAAGAAGAGACAACCTCATGAATCCATGAGCCCCACATGTCAATCGGAGACTGTTCAATCTGGTGGAGCCTCATGTGATAGTAAGGTACATGTGTAGTTGGCTTGATATAGGATCCCTAATACATCCAGAAAAGACTGACAGATACATAAGCATCTCGTTCAATCATGTCCATTGTGCATTCTAATGGATTTGGATAAAATTACAGAAGATAATACAGCACATGTTAATAGTTGCTACCTTTGGCCACCTATATACCCAGATATGAATATAACTGGAACACATTACAATAGTTGTTCAGAAGAGATCTCCACCATCTTGCACTCCTACAGAATTGTGAACTGCCTTCAAGATTCATGGTGTGAATTAGTTCCAAAATGCCTTCATAAAGGGATCAAGTCCAAATGCCAGCTTGATAATGAGGTACTTCTGCGTGTACATAGAGGCCTTACACAATATTAGGCTGGTGTACTAGGTTTTTTTTGGCTCCTAACTTACCTGCAATAGTTTTTTGATTTATTACAGTGTTAATTCCTCAGAAAGTATTTTACAACTATGATGTAATTATAATATAACTACCACCTCAGAAGAAAAGACCATATAATGCAATCTCTCTCCTTCAAATATTTTCAATAAAGGATTATTCACATGATTCATCAGTTTGATTTTAGATCACAGAACTAGATATTAGAAGATGCAACTGCTAATAACAATGTAAATTATTTTTATCTCACCAATAACTACACTTCAGACCACTCCTATTTTTCTAAGAACTATAATTTTAGCTCAATATTTTCTGTTTCATTATTTATTAATTGCACCAAATTAGTAAAAGAAAATAATAATTCTAAATTCATACAAAATGTGACACACCATATAAAAAGGAATAATGATCAGAGAAGGAAATAAAACTTTCAGCTGTATATAAATAATTGTATTCAATATTAGATAACTGGAAGAAAAAAAAAACACTTTAATTTTTTTAAAAATGTGCTATCATATTACAACATGTTATCTCTTTTTTCCAAATTGGAAGAAAGATGTACATTCTAAATCTCTCAAACAGCTTAGTAAATATTTTATAATGCACACAATTATATTTGTAATTCTTTTTAAATACACATCGAAAACCCAAAATTGTCAATAAAGAACATCAGAGTGGCATACATAGACTACATGTATGAAAAGGGTACATATTTTTAAAAACATGTAAATGGAAGTGTAATTTCCATGCTTGAAATTAAAAATCTCTTTGTGTATGGGAGGGGTTAGAACCCACAAACCCTACCCTTGTATATGCTACCGAAAAACATTCTATATACTACACTGCTGGCCACCGTAAATGCAGCACCAAAAAAGACAAGAGATAGCACAACAAAATTTATTTTGCAGATAACATATTGACCAAGTATCAAACGTTTAAATTTCTTCTGTGAAGTGTGGTTCCTTCCAGAATCAGTAGCTAGAGTAGCCGCCATTGTTGGAGATCACCCCTGCCACACGCCTCGCCGTTGATTCAAAAAGACTTTGGATGTGTTCTTGGAGTACAGTAGACCAAGCAGCTTCCACACGTTGCCAAAGTTGATCTGGTGTGGCGTGAGTGAGTGAGTGAGTGAAGATTAACGTCGCACTGTTCAGCTGCACGAGGGCTTTTGGCGACGGACCACGTAATTTTGAACCATGGTCAAGTGACGTGGACGACACCTGAGCTGGCACCCCCCTCTCCTAACTACCACACCACACCAACGGGAGGACGTTTCAGCTCTCGACAGATTTAGCGTGCATCGCTGCCCTACACGGCGGATCTTTAGTGGTACTGGGCTCGAACTCGTGACAAAGCCAGCCACGATCCGATGCCTATACCACTCGGCTACCGCGGCCACGATCTGGTGTGGCAGCTGGGGTGTAATCTGGGTCAATCGTTGAGCAACCATGGACCACATGTTTTCTATCAGCGAAAGATCTGGAGAGTGAGCCGGTCAGGGAAGCAATTCTATCTGGTGATTGACGAAGAAACTTGGGACAATGCGTGGCACGTGTGGTCACGCATTATCCTGTAGAAATATGGCTGTGGCCAAGCCCTAAAGGTAAGGAAGGACAACTGGCTCCAACACCTCGGAGATGTAGCGCTGGCTGTTTAAAGTACCGGCAATGCGTACTAGAGGAGTACGAGAGTGATATCCAATACTACCCCTTACCATACTATCCCCTTACCATGTTCAGGACCAGTGTGGTGGTGCATAACGCAACTGTTCAGCATCCTCTCTCCACGTTGTCTCCGGACTTTAATCCGACCATCGTGATGTTGCAGACAGATGCGTGACTCGTCAGTAAAGACAAATTCATTCCATTCTACCGCCAGAAACCTTCCTTCATCGCACCATTGGTGGAGGAGACGTCTGTGGTTCTGCGTCAAGGGTAGACCATACAATGGACGTCTTGCGGCCAGACCACTCTGCTGTAAACGGCGTCGAATGGTATGCGCAGACACTGAATGATGTGTTACAAACTCAATGTGTTGTGCTACGGTTCGTGATGTGACTGAGCGATCTGTCACTGTCATGCACACAATTTGCCTGTCATCACGTGAAGTGGTGCACTGAGGTGGATGCGATCGACCATGTCGGTCCGTCGTACCCTCCTGCATCCAACGGTCACATATCCGCATTACAGTTGTTTGGTTTCGTCCAACACGACTACCGATTTCCCTGAAAGATAATCCACAATCTCGGTAGGCCACTATCCTTCCTCTGTCAAACTCGGATACTTGATGAAAAGCTGATCGCTGTTTTCTACGATACATAACTGATCGTTTTTTGAAAAAAACCACAAGAAAAACACAATTGCCGAACATGAAATCGTCGAAATCTCCAAGCCTTAAATAACGCTTTGAGGTGGCGCCACAGGTTCCTTCAATTGAATAGCATTCAAGTTTTGCAATTTGGTATTTGGTATATGAAAAGTAAACAATTATTTCTCAAAGTATTTTCGAGCATTAAAAACTCTAAAATTATTTACATAAATGTCTATGAGAAAGCATACAGTGTGCAACAGATATTTATAATTAACTTCAACAAAAAACTGACCAAAAGTAAATTCCAAAAATGAAAGTCTAACATTCCTGATATTTTTAACAAGAACTGGAAATTCTTGTTAAAAATTAATTTTAACATTTTTAATTTACTGTACAGAAACAACTTAATTAAATAATGTGTATCAACATACCTTTAAAGTATTCAATAATTAAGAAAAAATACATGCTTATGAGAAAAATGTCTGCCATAAATTTTTCAGTTCATTTGCAAATCTTCCAATATTTATGTTAAAAGAAAAGGTCAATTAAAAATATTCTTGGTTAGATATAAATGTAAACGATGCTTTAAATCATCAAATGCGTAACAATACCTCCTCTCCCCCCTCCCTTCCTCAAAACTTTTCAAAAAAAGGTTCAGACAAACCAAATGATAAGATTTTAATGAAAATTTTTATGATGCTTAAATGGCTTCTCAAAAACGCAATTATCGTTGGGTGGATGACTTGAGTACCCAGCTCTTTCGAGCTACAACCTCATATCAATAGGTATTTGAGTGACTAAAAACGCAATTGGATTCAACAGGATATCGCAAAAGATAAACATTTAAAATATAGTCAGATATATAGATATGTATAGTTATATATATATATATATATATATATATATATATATATATATATATATATATATCCAATATAAAAGAATTTTTTCAATATATAATCATATACATATACATACACAAATATATAAATTTATACATATATATACATATACACAAATACATAAACAAAAATATAAAAATAGACATATAGTTATATACCTAAGATAACTAAAAGTAGGAAGGAGGCACATAGTAGAAAGACAAATTCCTGGCCTTAGGAACCAGGATTGCAGGTTTAAACAAGTTTTTGCAGCGCCAAACTTCACCTGTAATTTGTCATACTATGTACCAAGAGGAAAGGGAAAGAGTTATATATGTAGAATTTAAATATTAAAAATCATTAAACTAAATAACATATGAACATAAACACAACCTACTAAATCGAAGTTAAATCGATGGCCAAGAGTGCAGTAACGAGTTCCCGCCAAATAAGGAGAGCAGAACCGCATAAAGTTAATTGCGATACGATATACGATAATATATATATATATATATATATATATATATATATATATATATATATATAATTTTAAAAAATCATAAAAATAAAAATCATATAAAATTAGCGTAAAATATAAAAAACTCATATATATATACTAAAATTTTTTTAAAAATAAGCATGTGGTGCCATCTCTATAATAATTGTAGGATAAATTAGATATTGTCTAAATTTAAAAAAACATTACAAAACATAATAACAGTAAATAATTACAGTAATACAAATTGTATCATAAAAAACCATTATAAATATAATTACAAAGAAAGTTAGCAGGGTATCCATGTTCAATACAGTGATTAAAATTTTTTTTTAGATTTAAAAAATTTTAGCTTTATCGGTAACTAATACATTATTGCGATAAATATAGTTAAAAATAATATTTCTATATATAGATATTGATAAATTAGAATTCCAGAAAGGCACTTTGATGATATTAAAATTAAAGGCATCTCTTTTATCATAAATATTACTATGTAGTTTCAAATCCTTAATATATAGTGATACATCTAGGTAATTTGTTTTGATTGGATTATTATTAATTTTGACTAAGTTTAAGTAGGACGGATAAAAATTAATAATAGGATTTAAATTATCATTTTTACCAAAAATAATTAAATCATCAATATATCTAAAAATGTAGTAGTCATTATTAATAACATAATTATATTCATAAAAATGTAAATAAAGATTAGCCAAACTATTACTAGCTGGGCCCCCTTGTGGGAGTCCTTTCTCTTGTTTATATAAAGAACCATTAAAAAAATTGATGTAATTTTCTTTTAAGACAAAATCTATGAGAGTTTTAAATTTGTTAAAATTAACATTAAGGTTATACATACTGTGGTTTTCTAAAATTACTTTAATAATATATATATATATAGAGAGAGAGAGAGATAGATATATGTATATATATATATAAAGAGAGAGAGAGATAGATATATGTATATATATATATAGAGAGAGAGAGATATATGATAGATATATATATATATATATATATAGAGAGAGAGAGAGAGAGAGAGAGAGAGAGAGATGTATATATATATATATAGAGAGAGAGAGAGATACTATATATATAGATATATATAGTTATATCTATATATCAGAAATATTGAACACAAGAAAACAATATAAAATCAATAATTCTCTCAGCTTTCGAAGTACATTCCCACTTTTCGGCATAAGTAAAGTACAAAGTGTTATTTCTTTTGGCTTTTAAAATGCCCAATGACGCTCCCCCTACATAGTGATCTTCCAAAAGAAGCCAAAAATTTAGCAGCAGCCTTTTCATTGTTGCCATCTGAAATTTCAGCGCATTTTTTCCTCTTTATTTAATTCCGTCTTTTTGTGTAATTTATAATACGATTGTCGTTCATAGGTGTCGCTAGTTTATTCACAAACGTGGAATAGTTGTTTTATCCTGTCTTCAGTGATGATAGTTATGGTATGTTGCTTGTCTAGTGTGTGTATTTAAATCTGTCAGGAAGATCATATAATTATCAAATATTTATCATTTAATTTTTTGTAATTATCAAAGGCGATGGCCAAAACTTACGATTATTTATTTAAACTCTTATTGATTGGGGACTCGGGTGTTGGGAAAACTTGTATACTCTTCCGATTTTCTGAAGATACTTTTAATTCAACATTTATATCTACTATTGGTAAGCTACTTATCTAAAATAATACCGGTGATTATATTTTTTATTATCGATCGTCATATTTTGTTGTTCTAAATTGTTTTATGAACTTAATGAAAATCTTGAAATTTTGTTGTTTTTCCTGTGTGTATTTTTTTTTAAAGAAAAACATCATTTGGACGTGCTTGTCAAATATTTCTAAGAAACAAATTAACTGTATCAACTTTACAACAACAGTAATATTATTAGTATTAATGTGATACACAAAACGAGTAAAAAGCTGGTTTGTTTTTAAAAATATTAATACCAAACATCATTTATTAGGAAATTCATCAATAGAAAATAATCAGTTCCTCGTTGTCAAAATATTTTATTTTATTACTTACCAAAATATTACGTAATTTAATTAAACACAATCAAAACAAAATTTGTATCTATCGAGTAAAGGTTTCCTGTCTGAAGTTTCTTCATTTAAACTAATAGATTTAATAAGTGATATATTGCCTATTTCCTGTTACAAAAGAATGAATGTTTAAATTATTGAAGTAATTTATATAAATATTATTTTACTGTGATAAATATAATAATGTGAAAATAGTAATGTAAAATATGCAGGGCTAAAAGAATTTGAAATATATATTCATTCAATGTTTTTCACTTAATTATTTAATGTGGAAACATATCATTTCACTGTTTATTTTGATGCAAAGGTGTACAGGTGGTTTTTTTTTTCATTTTAATTCTTTTATATATTAGGTAAATTGAACAAAAGACATTCCTTAAAGGGAAAAATAAGAAAAGTAAAATTTTAACTTGAATTTTATGACAAATAATTGTTTGGCATTTGTACATTGTAAAGTTCCTTGATCTAAAATCTTACCATTATAGTTTAAATATGATGGAAATCTCAATTATATACAGCTACTTCCTGATTTACTTAAAATTTAGCTACTACCTGATTTACTTTTTTTAAACAATTTTATTTTTATATGGTTTTTGAAATATGTAATTTAAAAAAAGAAAAGAAAAAATTCTGCAGTTGTTAATTAACTTTTGTTCACTTGATGATATTGGCATTAATATTTCTAATCATTTTTTAACTTCATTCTATTCTGAATTCCATCTATTCCAATATTTTAAGGTGCAATATTTTGCCTGCAAACTATTATTTTTGTGATTAAAAAAATTGATATTTTTATAGATGAGACAAAACTTGAAATCTAAAAAAAATATTTTTTTAAATGCTTGAAATTTGTAATTATTAAAATGTATACATATTTTTTTTTTATTCCCTTCTTTCTCATCATATGGTTTTCTGTGTTACAGTTTCAATCTTAGAAAAATTCTGTCATGTCAGTTAATCATGCTAAACATCAAGAATAGGTACTTAAAAGTCTAATAGGCTAAAAAATTTACTGTGTTTTTTATGACCTTTCTTATTTATGGCTGTCATTTTTATAGCTAAGTTTTGTACAGAGACAATGATTTAAGAACAAGCTGTAGTATCTTGACCTTTTTTCCTCCTTTTCTTTTGTGTATGTGCATAATATGCATATGTATTAAGCTTATAGTAACTGGCATGTATGTCTACAATTTAAATTACAAAATTGTGCATTAATTTAAACATATTGCTTTAACTGTATTTTATTATCTTGTTATTATAGGAATAGATTTCAAGATAAAAACAATAGAGTTAGATGGAAAAAAGATTAAACTTCAAATATGGTGAGTATTAACAGTTGAATTATTTTTCCATTGAATGTTTTTGAAAAAGATTATTCTCATGATTATTAAATGATTAGCTTTTTTAAAAATATATATTCTGTTTGAAAATGGAAAAGAAATATGAATATTTTTTAACTATTTGAAACATTGTTAATAATTCTATAAGGAAAATTAAATAAATCAAATGAAAATAATACTTAACACTGCTTAATTAGTTCTAACTAATTTGATATTGAGGGTAATTGCGCCAAGTGCTGCAAGGCGCAATCTTATTGCGCCTAGCAGCGTTTGCTGTAGTTGGAATGGAATCCAATATGGCGGCCTAACAGTAATTTAATGATACACAATAATTTTAAAGAATTGTTTTAAAATACATTAAAATGTATTTCAAATAAAGGATATAGGAAGAGATTGTGAATAACCTAGATCAATCAATAAATAATGAATATTAATAATATGTAATAAAAAGTAACATGTAGTAATAATAGTATTAGCAGCATATAATAATCTTATAATATTATTTTATCGTAATTATAAAAAAGAATAATCGTCGAATTGTAAACAAAATTAAATAATTCATAAGATTACTTGTATTACATAATTATAAATAAATAACATAATAGCTATAAATAAACAACAAAAATAGTTGTAGATAAATAACAATAATTATAAATGAATAACAGAAATAGTTATAAATAAATAACAATATTAATTATAAATAAGAAAATATGAAATATTTATAAATAAATGTTAAAAGAAACAATTATAAATAACGAATATTAGATGATTATTAAAAAAGTAATAATTGCATTTTTGTATTACATTATGAATAAAATAATTACATAACGTATGTTAAAATTAAATAAGAATTATAATTACAAAGTAGTGAAAGCTTGCAATATGAAACTTGCATTGCAAGTTCCTTCAACGAATTGCATCGAACAAAGAACGTAAAAAAACCCCATTTTTTAAACGTAAAATGAAACGAAAGTAAATGATTTATAGCGATAATTAGAAGCACAACACTTATTCTTCTAAGAAAAAATATTCTAGTACTCACTCATTTTAGAAATATCCATATTCAAAAATAGCACAGAATTAAACAGAAGACGCAAGCACTAGAAAAATGACCCTGAAAATGGTTAAATTTTTACAGAAATTAGAAATTTTTATTAAAATTGTCTGAAATTAAAAGATTTACAGTGGGAAAAAATCAATAAAAGTTATTTCTAATATGCGTTATCCCCATGACAACCACATCGACAGACGATAAAAATATTAAGGTAACCATATTGTAATGTTATTGCCCATCTTGGTGAACATAAACAACTTGATGCTATTACCCCCAATATCAAACTAGCACCAATTAGTTTAATGTATTTGATAGCTTGTTAAATGTTACTACTAACTACAGGTGAAGTATCACTCACTGCAATAATTTCTCATCGTTATTTGCATGGTTTTCAACATAGCTTATATTTGAGCATGTTAAGTGAATCATCTCCTATAGTTTCTGCTTGATAAGAATTGTGCTCTGCTTACTGAACAATTTAAAATATTTCATGTAACTTTAAAATCAAATATATTAATTGGTTTTACATAGTATTCCAAAAAAAATTTTAATGATTACTTTTTGTAATTCAGTATTTATTTTGAATTATTATATGTTTAAAGTTGTTTAGGTAGGTTTATCACATGTTTGAGATAAGCCAATGCAGTCTTTTTTCCTTTTTTTTTAGTACTGTACAGTTTACAAAAATGTCAAGTTTTAAGAATTTTTCATGCAATATTTTTTTTTCTTAAATTTTACTCCCATTTGTTCTTCATATATTATGAAACATTCTCTCATGGTCATACATCTCTCAGCCAACTTTGGAACAAGTGATGACATTGATTTTGAAGGAATCTTCGCACGGGTGACTTGAAAAATTAAACACAGATTGAAGGATAAGGAAGTTTTTAATGAGTTAATTTTACGTGAATTTCAAATTACACAAAAAAAACTTTTTGCATATCTCTGCTAAACAAAAAAAAGAGAAAAAAAACACCTTTGTTAAATTTTAAGTATGTAGATCTAATAGCTGATAAAAAGGATTTTTTTTTTAAAATTTATAACTCCCTGTAACACTCCTGAGGGTCAATTTTTGAAAATACCTCCCTAAGCTGATCTCTGCTCAGCAAAAGTAACACATTGGTAAAAGTTTTATTGTAATGAACGCTTAAAATAGTGTAAGTAATTTATATCTGAAAGCATACATTAATATTACTTTCTGTTGTATTTATTTTATGTTAAAATTGTAATATTTGCAAGCAACACCATTTCTTAAATTATAATGGCGATTCAATGAAAAACATAGCGAAATGTTAACGATGGAGTCAAGTTGGCAAATGTCTAGCTACTTTCATAGCTCGAGCTTTATTAGAGCTTTGTAAGACCCGCCGTGTAGGGGAATGATGCATGTTAATACTTTATCAAACCACATTATGATTTACTGCAGTTTTTTTCATACAATATTTTTTTTTGGAATACTACATTGAAAATTAAGGGATATACATAAACAAAATACTCCACTTTGGAAAATTTAATCCGTTAGAGCTAATAAATTAATTAAAGATATTCCACTGTAAAATTAATTAATTATATACACCTTTCACTTAAAATAAATAATCAAATCGCTTTCTAAGGTCTTCATTAACATACAAAAACAGAAGACACTTAAATTTTGACAAACTATTTTTTCAGGACAAAAATAATAATCTTTGCTATCTGCTGTAAACGCCGTCAGCTGAAAACCCAATATCTGCTACAAAACTATTCGCCTTCCCCTTCTAAAATACTCATCATAGAACCCGTGCTGCAATATATCTTGGAAGAGTATATTTCAAAGAATATTCCTGCTAAGTATTGGTAGAATATTCCTTCTAAGTTGGTGTGGTGTGGTAGTTAGGAGAAGGGGGTGACAGCTCAGGTGTCGTCCACGTCACTTGGCCATGGTTCAAAATTACGTGGTCTGTTGCCAAAAGCCCTCGTATAGCTGAACAGTGTGACGTTAATATTCACTCACTCCAAAAAAATACAGTACAGTAGTTATAATTATTTTTATACTTAAAAATATAATATCTGCCTATTCAATTAAAATTATAACGTTATAATTAACTACTAATCACAAACAAATTTTGAAAATTTGTCCAAATGATGTAGTGTGAAAGAGAAAGTTTATTTACTTTAAGTACCAGAACCGATAAAAGCATTTATTTTGAAAAAAGATCAATTTCTTACTACCAAATGTGCATAGTAAAATCATAAAAAAAAACATTCAAATAAAGAGAATTATAACAACCTCTCCCTTCAAAACTTAGTTTTATTCTGAAATAAAAAAATTAGGAATTAATTAGAAGCAAGCGCCTTGCGTAGCCAAAGCAAAAAGGGTTTCTTCACAAATAAAAGATAGATATATGCTGTCATGGGCTTTTTTGCAGCGTACGCCAAAATTGCTTGCAGATGGCAGAATTTTTTTCTACTTTATAATTATTATATTTTGGACACTTCACACAATATCTTTATAAATTATAGCATATACTATAAATTATAGCCTATGTGTTATTCTGATGTATAAGCTATATTACTGTAAAGTTTCATTAAAATCCATTCAGTTGTTTTTGCGTGAAAGACCCACAAACATCCTCACCAGCTTTCGCATTTATAATATATATTAGATTTATAATAAGTTTATACATAGTTTTCATCTGCTGGAATAAAAACCTAGGCAATTGTTGTTATTTCTCTGTTTGTATTTGGTGATGTCTCGTGTTCTTTGAAAAGCATTAATTATTTAACAGTGACAACAGATAGCTAAAAAACTAGTGAAATAAAACTTATTCTGATTGTTTTAAGATATTTCTGTGTGGAAGAGGGATTTAAGTTAAACTTCTAAATTTCTGTGAAGTGTCAGGAGAAAATGCTTAAATTGCTTGATCTAATTTTAAAGAGGGCTCAATTCGTTAATTAAATTAAAAAGTTCCCATAAATGCTGATGGCTAATTTGATTAATTCTCATTGCTGAATTAAGTATGTTGGAGCAAAAAAGGGCTGTGTACTGTGTTGTATGAAAAACAATAGTATAGAAAAATGCCATTTTGTAAGGTTACCTTTATATAAAAATGTTTTTACTTTCTAAAATTCCATTGAAATTTTATTTTGGTGTTCAAGAACATGTCCATTGGGTTTGCTCAAGCTAACAAACTTGTTTTTACTCAAGAAAATTATTTAATTCATCAAGTAATGGAAATACATTTAATCACTTCATAAAAATAAATAAAATAGCAGCTTTTGTATAAATCCAAAATTACTCTTAGTTCTTTGTTTAATTGATTTTCATTTTTTAAATCTGTCAAATGATAATGATTAAATGCACTTATATTCATAGTTGTAACAGCAATACTTTTTTAAAAAATTGGAGTAGATGATGTTTCCTCCTATGTCTCAATAAAACTGCTGCATTTGATAAAGTAGTGCACACAGGTAGATGGCTTAGCATTAAAACAAGAAGATCACCAGTAATGTACAATATAAAAAAATGATTTTATCTGTATACTAAATTAGCTGCATCTAATCTTTAAATATTTGTATAATACTTGTTGTTAACAATATCAACTTAAATTTCTGAACCTGATATCTTTTTCTTAATTGTTTTCTTTAAGATGGTTACTTGAATTACGTTTCTAAAAGTACAAAAAATATATTGAAATGATTTATATGAACTAAAATATGAAAAATAATGATTGAGCTTGTAGTGGAATATATTTGTGTTAAGTCATAGAATCAGCTTAATTAGCATTTCAAGGCTTTATTATTTTTTTTATTTTGTATGTGAAATTTTATTTTTAGAGAACTTAATTTTATTTTGGTTTGTTAGATTCAAAATCTATAAAAAAAGCCAAGTAAAATTTAATGATTTCATTATCAAAAATAATTAATGGATATTCATTATTGTAACAAAGATATTAATAACAAAAGTGTTATAGTTATTCGTAACATACATATTGTATAGGTAGTAAATCTTTCTATCCAACATGTCAAATCAGAATTGCTTGCAAGATGAAAAAGAAAATTAATATAACTTTAAAGAAAATGTTATTGCTTTGTCTTGAAATATTCATAACTGAAAGTAATGCTAGCATTTATTTTATCAGGGATACTGCCGGGCAAGAACGATTCCGAACAATCACGACAGCATATTACAGAGGAGCAATGGTAAAAAAAAAAAAATTTGTTTGTTTTTTATTAGCTAATATACTTAATGAAATGTAATAAATTTTTAAACAAATGTTCTAAATTAGTCTTGAATTTTTTTTTAATTATTTTTAACAAAATTTGTTTCATTTGTTTTCAGGGCATTATGCTTGTATATGATGTAACAAATGAGAGATCATTTGAAAATATCAAAAATTGGATTCGAAATATTGAAGAAGTAATTAAATAGTGTTTATATATTTTTAAATTTATTCCTTTGGTATTTTTGTCAAATTTTATATAGAAAATATTTGTGTAGACTGAATAAGTTTAAATTCTTACTAAGTTTTTTGTCCTCTTTTTCTTTCTTTTCCATAAAAATAAACTGTTGTTTGTCCTTAGCATGCTTCAACAGATGTTGAAAAGATGATTTTAGGAAATAAATGTGATGTGAATGATAGAAGACAAGTTTCAAAAGAAAGAGGTGAACAGGTATGTTGTATCTTTTTGAAATTTGCTTAAGTTGTCAAATTGTAGCTTTTTTTTAAATACATGTTTAAATGTGAAGTTATTGAATAATATGCTAAATTATATTTATATTCCATTGATTATCTATAACCAAATTAATAAGAATAATTTTGAAGATTCAAGAAATTTCATAGTAAAAATGAATGTTCTTTGAGACTGATATTTAATTTATATAGGTGATTGATACTGTTTACCCATTTAATGTGCCACATGACTGCTAAAATAGATAATTTTCCTAAATCTTCTCCACATATGTGTATTCCTTTGTCCAACAATGAACTTGAATATTCTAAAAGAGATATTGTTTATTTGTATCCAATCTGCATTCATGAACTTTATTTGCTATATTATAGGAAACATTTCTGTGAAATTTAGTTTTTGTAAGGAAGAAAAAGACATGTATAATGTACTTTCTTCCTTTATCTATTCTATAAAATATCATTATTTTGGGGTGGGGAATTCAAAAACTTTATTAACCTAAACTTTGTAATCCCAATGTGATTCATCATAAAGGAGGGAGCATTTCTTAGAGAAACACTTATCAGTGAAATTATGTTGAAAATAAAATATGTTGCCAATATATACTTGACAATTATAAAATAAAATTCATCAATGTTGAAATTAATTTTGTAAAAGTCTTATGATTCTGTATTTAATTTAAATAAATATCTTGTTAATAGGTTTTTTAGTGAGCTTCTTGCAATATTGTTTCAAAAAAAATGTTTTACTTTTTTAAAAAAAATTTGTTACTTGCAAAAAAATAAGATTTTCTATGTTAATTTTTATTTTTTTTTTAATTGGGAAAATTTTTAAAGTAGAGATTTGTGTAATTCTCTGTTTTGCTGCTTGCTTACCTTTCCACTTATTGTGATAAATTTTTGTATTAGGGTTACCTAAAATATAAAAAGGTAGTCTGCATTAGAAAACTGAAATACTAGATGAAATCTGGCCACACACTGTCTAGCAAGTACCAAACTCCTCAGTGGTGTATATAATTACTGAAACCAATCAATGCAATTAGCTATCTCTTTTACCAATTTTTTCCCCTTAAATTTGTAAATCAAAAATAGAATTTTATTTAGTTGATAAATGTAGATTTTATAAGATCCGCGTATCCCTGAAATATTAATATTATGTAATAATTTATCAATATAAAATGTGAGTAATATGATAAATATTTATTTGGGGTGAGGGATTATTTTTGTTTTTATAACTTACTATTTTTCATGTTGATGTGTATGAATTGTATTTTAAAATTAATTTGTTTTATTTTTAATTAAATTCACATTTAGCTTGGATAGATTTCTGTTCTTCATATTAAAAGTCTATTTTTGACTGAGATTTGGACTATAAAAAATCATCTTTGGATAGATTATGCACATTTCCTATTATTTTAAAAGTGTTTGACAAAGTTTTTTTCTATATGTCAGATATGCTTACAATAAGTTAATGTAAAAGTTATAAGTTATATAATAAAAAAAATATTTTAACTTTTTGCTCTCAATTTTATGTTAAAAATGCTGTTTGACTTTAATTTTGAATTATTAGAACCTGTTCTTTTTATGTAATTAGAGTTGCAGAAAAAAAAGATATTGCAATATTTAACATTAATAAGTCAGTCTCTAATAGTATTGTGTATCACGAGTACTATGTAATTACATTAAAACAAAAATGGAAGACAAATTAGCTTGTAACTTTCCTTTGAATTTTTAATGAATTTACAAATAAATTAATTAAATTATTCAAATTTATGATTATTTATCTTGCTTCATAATCCTTACACTACCAATATCCTTCTGTAACTATTACTGTAAAAACAAATGAATAATGTTTTAAAACAGTTTACAAAAATATTCTGTGTCTAGTTTTACAAAGAAAAAAGAACGTTGGTTTTTTTTTTTTTTTTTTTTTTTTTTATATGCACGTAATTTTGTTTAAAATTACTGTTCATTTAGACTTAATGAGTATCCATTTTATATTTTCAAAGGGAAGACATTTATTAAAATAAAAGGTAAAAAAGCTGTCACTAGAATGATGTAAAGCAGGTGTTGTTTATAATATGTTGTGTAATCTTATATATTGTCGTTAGAAGATGCTTTAGGTATTGGTTATAATTTTAAATTATGAATTATATTACAAGGAAATTATTTTGACTGAAAATGTGTGTCTGAAAAGTCCCTTGAATAGTTTCTTGTCAAAATGTTGTACATACAGTGGTTTTATTTCTTATAAATGTGATGATTATTCTATTGCAAACAAGTAATTAATCATATGACAGTGTGTAATAAAACCTGTTTTTGTGCTGTTGATAGGGACTGTATAAAAGAAATTACACAAAAAAATATTCAAAAGTTTCATAAATACTTACATGTAACAAACAACTTCGTTGTCTTACAACAGAAATTTTTTTTCTGCTGCAGAAAAGGGTCTGCATGAAAAAAGTTACCCTTAGAAAATACGTCAGTTATTTTTGAAATACATGACAAAGTGCTTCTAAACTAAGTAAATAATTAAATTATGCTTGGAAACATTTTATTTCTCATTGTATGCATGGAGAAGTTTTCAAAGGGCTCATACATAATTCACTGTTACTTTCATTATCCAAAACTCGCATTTTCCTGCTATGAATTGGTTCAAAACCTCTTTAGTCACTGGAAGATACAATTTAAGTTATTTATTGTTGGGCTCCACAAAGTCAATGATAAGTTTTTGTGGAGATGGTTGATTGGTCAGTTGCTTGTTAACATCACAATAACCAGATATGCATGATCAAAGCTCTTTTAGGAATTTCAAACTTCTTTCAGATTTGTTATCTGTTTTAAGGGAATACTTTTCTGATTTGTTGGAAAGCTGAATCCTTGCATATATTTTATCCCCTGTCATAGAATCTTGTTATTCTTGTCTGTCTTAATAATCTATCAAATTATTGATAATGTTACTATCATTAACAATTTCATCCTCAATCAAGCACGTCAAGTGAAAGTAATTGAATGTGCATTGTTGGAAGACAAATGAAGAACTTCTTGAAGTGTATATGTGAACATTGATAGAAAACATTACAAAGGTACTCATGTCATTGAAATTCACATACCGCTTAAAAAAAGATAGTGCAAAAATAAAATTACATAAAAAAAGACTGTACAAAAACAGGTTTTACTGCAATATAATTAATTAGAGGATCTGTCTCAGATGATTTTAAAATTTTTTAAAATTTCTAATGGGCTGTGAATTGGTGAGTAACCATTGTAGACCTAGCACATCCCCTGGAAGTTGGTATCTTTTTTACTTTTTAGTGCAGCACTCTTTCGTAGATACCAATCACCACAGGTAATTTTGATGCCCTGTTTCCTCCCTAGGAGAAGGCACCTGAGCTCTGACTTGAGGCAAACCTGTACAAGGATTTAATTTTGCTGAGAGCATCCGAGCCGAACAGATACTCTAGGGATCTTTTACATGCTGTATAATCATACAACATGGCCACTGTCAATTTTCTACATCATGAAAATCCGACTTAGTCAAACCTGCAACCTTGGGTGCAGAATAATTTTGAAATAAAAACTATACATTGCTTTCAATACTGCTTAGCTTTTTTCTATTTCTTGTATATGGTATTTGTAGCCATATAATAATTATATTAAGCAAATTAGCATGTTTCTATGCATATAGGGAAAAGTTTTGGAATCTTTTTCCTTTCATAAATGCTTCATGTAAAATGCAGGAGTGAGTGAGAAATGTACTAAATTAAACAATACTAAGTTAAAGAGCTGTGTTTAAATTCCAACCAAATTATTTGCAATATTAATCATTCCATATATTATGTAGTAAAAATTAAAAATAATTTATTGCAGTTAGTTTATTTTGCATTTATAATTTTCTTTTTTTTAAATATTTGTGTAACTATTTACATTGCAGTTGGCAATAGAATATGGAATTAGATTTATGGAAACAAGTGCTAAGAACAGTATTAATGTACAAGAAGCATTTTTGTCTTTGGCCAGAGATATTAAAACTAAGATGGAAAAAAAAATGGTAACGTATTCAAATTTTCAGTGTTTAAATCTTTTATATTTAAATATTTTCAAAAGAAATTAGAAAATATATTTTCTATTTTTTTAACGTAATGTTTAATAATTTTTTAAAAACATTCTGAAGCAAGGAAAATGCATGATTTAAATGAAAAGTATTTGCTCTGTAATTACTTTTGCAGCTATAAATATTTTGAATGAACTGAATGATGTAAAAACCCAAGTTCAGGAGTGGCTTCTGTCATTTTCTTTGATGATTCACTGAGAATCTCATCTTGTATAAAGAACTATTTATTTCTACATTACTATCACTTTAAAAAGTTACATGAATTGGTTTATTCCCATCTATACCTAATACATCAGAACAACAACAAACATATATATAAATCAGTTCAGTTTATATCTTCAACTAAAATTATAGTAAAAATACAGTTATATTACAATGCATAATAAATCAATTACTATAACAGGTATATGACAGTTTCTTTTCCTTAAAAATTACTTCCTTTTTTTATTATTGTTTTACTCAAATCAATTAAAATGACTTGAATAAAAGGAACAATTAAAGTACCATATACAGGCCAGAATTCTAGGTGGCCCAAAGCATGACTGATGCCAAGTACAGATTAGGGTCTCCAAACTTACTTTACATGAGGCCTTAATATTTTCTATTATGCTACTCGCCCTCTGCATATTATTGTACTCAACTTATGGTATCCATTGATTTGACAAATTTTAGCTTTCATATTTTAAAATTTCAGGTAGCATAAACATTTAAAATTTATGGTGTTTTATATTTGTGTAATGATGTAAATATATATTCTCCTTTCCCAATTTCTTCCAATTTTGCATTTTTCAATATCTATACAGCTTTATTTTTTTGTCTTGTCAGTACATATTAAATATATTAATAAAATCACAAACTTTGTATTAGACTTAAATTGTAAGAAGGAAAACCGAACTTCTCTAATAGTGATAGCTGAATACATTGATTAGTAATATAAAATTCAATCATTAACTACAGCATGCCTGCTATAGATTTTAAAACAATATAGTATGTAAATTTTTAATATTAATTATTTAAAAGAATTCGTTTTAGGATATGTCATTTTTTCATATTTTGAAATTTGTTTTGTTGCTGTTGAAAATAAACTATTTGGCTGCTTGAAGAAAAAAAAAAAAATTTATGCCCTCTTTTAAAAAGTTTGTTGTCTGTACTATATATAGCTAAATATATTGTCAGAATTTTTATGAAATAGGAGCATGTGTAAAACTACTGATTTTCGTCTGGAATGCAAAATAAATGTTCAGTTACAATAAAATCCATATTTAAAAACCGTAAATAAATTTGTACTTATTAAAATTTATTTATATAAAACTGTGATTATACATAAATTCTCTTTACTGGAATTATATAATACCATCCATTAAGTAATATTTAATTTGTGCAATTTTTAAAAATTATTTGAGGATATTCATTTAATTTTGGCAGCTTGCCTTCATTCTCTCATAATCAATAATGTTAATTAAAAGTGCTTTTGACCACTTTATGCTTCTTTGTTTGATTGGCTGTAGTATTTGTTCTGTGATTAATGAAATGACTTTTCTTACATATTCAATTTATGATTTTATATGTGGAGTGCACCACATAATATTCATTTATCTCTTATTCAAATAATTTAAGGGGACATGGTACGATTTACACAAAAAATTTTAATTTAAGGATTTTCAAAATTTTTTTGTTGTCTCCTATGTGTGTATGCTATCTAAAACCGCTTTTGTGCTCAAAAATTCATAAAAAGCTAGCCATTTAATTTTTTAAGGAAAAAACTTAAAATTTGTGAAGTGATTTTAAAATGCTACTCCTAAAAAAATTTATGTACATGCATAAAATTTGATTTACATGTACCTCTAACTGTGTATAACAGAAGTTGCTATGGGTTTTATGATAACATGATTGGTATTTGTACAATATTTCTTATTATGAATGCTTATTGAAAATTCCTTAAAAAATGTATAAATTCTGAGTTTAATTATTTTTTAAAAAGCAAGTAATGCGTTGATTCAAAAATGCATACCAACTTTTGTTACATGTACTAATAGCAATTGGTAAAAAAAATCATAGCATTAGGAACAATAGGAAAAAAACTTTAGCATTTTAAATGAAGACAAAATACTTATTTTATCTTTCTGAGACTAGAGGACCCGACAGACGTTGTCCTGTTCACACATCTTAAATTCAAAAATTCCAAATTTTTTTGAATAAGCTTTAACAATCTGGACCGTTTTGAATAAAATTTGATTAAAATTGAGTAAAATTTCAAACACTAATTACATCTGAATGTAATAATTTAACTAACACGATTTATTTCAACAAAATAATAATGAAGTGACAAAATTTTTTCCTGAAATGATCACAGCACCAACTGTCGGGACCAACTTGAATTATAATAAAAGATTTTTGAATATTCGATACTGCGATCGTAGCGCAGTCTGCCAGATCCAATGTAAAACATTCCAAGATCAGCAATTTATAAATAAAAAATTAATTAAATAAACATTTCTAAACTAAATTATAAATCTAAACCATTCTCGAGTCCACTGGAACAGACAAAAAGTTTCATCAAAATCGGTCCAGCCGTTTAGGAGGAGTTCAGTTACATACACACGCACAGAAGAATTACATATATAAAGATTATTTGAAAAAATATTAATTAAAAACGCTAAAAAGCGTGAATCGCGCGTGCGTGTCTGCATTTTCGTAACAATAAAGACCAGGTTTGGCCAGTTTGGCTGAAAATCAATTTTCGACGCCAACTTATGTCTTTTTTCAATTCCTACTATTAGCTCACGATCTCTGTACCAATTTTATTTGTTTGTTTGTTTGTTTATTTATTTATCTTGGTGGAATTTTCAGTCGTTAATAAAATACATTTTAAAGCGCTCAATTGAGCTGAAATGTAATGTACAGGATTATTTTGGATGACAATATAATAATTTAATTATAATTAATAAAAATTAATTGATTAAAACTAATTATTTAAAAAATTACAAATACAGCCATGTTGGGGACTTAGCAACCCTTTTGGCGATTTATGTCAAAATTTGAAAAGGCCTTTTTCTCACGTGTAAAAAGCATTCAGTTGAAAGGAAATTTTATGTACACGATTGTTTGGAATGACAATGCGATACTTTAATGATAATTAATAAAAATTAATTACCAATTAATTATTAATTTGGTTTGTATTTCTTTTTCATATTCTAAAATTAGCATTAATGGATTAATATTTGTGTGTGTGTATATATATACTAGCCGTTACCCACCCGCTTCACTGGGTATTTCACGATGTTGTATAAATGTATACTGTTTCCATATATATGAATTAATGATATCTAGCATTAAGAATTCGATTGTATTGAATAATATATTTATAGCTGCAACTCTCGCCTCTTGATATAAAAAGGACATAAATTATAATATCTAATTTCTATTTATATCTAAAATAGAAGCAGAAAGATTTTTTTTGCTCACTTAACCTAATAATCAAGTGGATTTCCACCAAAGCGACTTTCAGTGGATCTTTACTCCATAAAATAAACATGCGTGCTAAATTTCAAGTCTAAATCTAACAGAGCAAAAATGGAATTTTTATCATCAATGCCTTGTTGACAGAATTCTTAGCGGATTCCAATTCAACAAAAAAAGCATGCAAACCAAATTTTATTATAGTCTTAACAGTTCAAAAACAGGAATTTTGTCTATCAATACAGCCCAATAACTCTCCCCGCTTCCCCCTGGAGTTGATTTCGGGAAAATCCATTCTTAGTGGATATCTATTCAACAAAAGAAACGTGCTCAACAAATTTCAAGTAAATGAGTTAAATTCAAAAACAAATTTTTCTATAACACGCCTTAATCCCTCGCCACCCCCCTCCTTTGGGCGTCCGTTTTCGCAAAAATCTTTGTAAAAGGAACTTTATTCCATGAACGGAACATGCCTTCTAATTTTCAAGCAGGCGGGTCTATTAGTTGAAAAGCAAAAATATTTATCTATTACGCCCCTTAATCCCCCTCAGTGACCCTTGGGGATTAATTTCCCCCCAAACTATTTTGTAGCTGATCTCTACACCATGAAAGGAATCCGCTTACCAAATTTTAAGACTGTACATCTAATAGTTTAAAAATGGAAATAATTATATATAACTCCTCTTAAGCCCCCGCAATGTCACTTAGGAAGCGATTTTCACAAAACCCATTTTACGGCAGATCTCTACTTAACCCTCCAAGCGGTAAGCACAGAAAATACCGTCATTGTAAAGATACTTCAAAAATGCACTTCACGGGTTTTTTTGCCTTCAAGGAACATTTTCAAAAGCAGATTAGCCGTACTTTTCTGAAATCCTTTCCCCCTTTTAAAGGTTTAACATCTTGAAAGATAATTAGGGACGGTGGATGCAACACAGCAGGACACTGATAGGAAGTTCTATCGCTCGCAGGGAACCCCGTGTTTTGACCCTGGAGCAATCGTAAGAGATCGGGGGAAAATTTCTTTAGACCCCAGGAAGTGTTTGTTTGTTAGCTTGTATTTTAAAAGTTTTGAAAAGTCCCAACGCATAAGTAAAATATGTTACAATTCCCTTTTGGTTTCATATTAATTTGAAACTGTAACAAGTTGGGGCGTGTCAGGGCAATCTGCTATTTTATATAGTTAGACAAATTATCTTTTTTAAAGTATATTCTTTCGCTTCATTTTTCTTATCTTAATCAATGCTTTCAGTTTTTGAAACATGATTATTTCATTATAAGATGCCAAAAAAAAAAAAAAAAATTAATAAAACACCAAACACTTTAAAATTTGAAATCTTTTCAACTTTCCAACCACTAAAAATGAATAAATTTAAAATTCATCAAATAATTTGAAACATTTTCTTACACTTTGATAAAATAATAATGAGAGAAAAAAAACTAATTAAGATCTATTAGTTTTTTTTTTTTAGATTTCAAAGCCGAAGTGTTCAGGAAAGTTTACGTACAGTGCCTAGTTATATATTGTTAAAATACTCCAAATTATATTTGAATTTTAAGTGCTTGAACTTCAGTTTACATCAAAGACAACATGAATGAAGAATTTCCCACATTTTTTTTATAACTTGAATGTTTGAATAAATGGTGATCAAAAATATACGGAAACATTTACAGTAGACATTTATGCATATAAATAAACACAAAAATCAATTTTAAATTTGAGCTATTGAAAAACATTCGAATTATTCTTCAAAAATATCTATTTATGCAAAATACCTCAACATTTATCTTTTTTTAAAGGCTAACTGAATTAGTAATTAAAATCTGGATATTTTTTGAAATCTCGACCTTATAAAGCTAGAAATTTTATGTTAGAAATTCCATTTGAAATTTCGAAAAAAAAATGCATCACACAGTTAAAAATTATTTACCATAAGTTCTAGCAATTCTTTGAGTATAATATAAATTTCAAATTTTATTATATAGCTTCTTTGGTATTTTTTAATATATTTCGAAGATTTCATACAATTCAGTTGAAAACTGCATGCTTAGAGCAAAAAATATACTAAAAAAATCGACGAATATACAATAAAGTTTTACATAGAAGCAAAACTGAGAAGCTAAAGCATAGGAATGAAAAAATTTGAATATATCTGGAGTAGTTTTCGAAATATTTATTTTAAAATTCAGAAAATTTTTGTGCGTTATGTTATACTTAATATTAATTAAATGGTTAAAATAATATGTTAATAATAGTCATGTAATCGTTTGATGACACATTCATATACTAATAAAAATTATAATGGTCATTGATGCAAATATCAAGAATTTTACGTAATTTTAAATTCAGACATTAAGATATTGATGTAGAAAATATAAAATGACCATCTAAAATACATGAAAAATGCAGTCTGCTATAAAATGATCTTGACAAACAAAATACGGCATTTTCACTTACTATGGCAGAGCCGGCTTAGTTGGGGGTGATCTGGAAAAACAGAGAGGGAACCGTGGTTTTGATGGATGTCGCTCTAGCTTTTAAATCTCTCAGGAAAAAAAATATATAAATTACAAATGCAAAAACTAAGTCTTGTAATTTTCCATACATTTTTATAACAACGAATTGTGGAATTGGCTCCCAATACTTTGTTGTGTTTGACAATATCTAAGGTAACCAACCATACTTTAGATAGATTTGCACTACTTTTTCGTAACCGTATTCCTTTTAAAATTCGTGCAGCCAAAATACACTTTTTGCACTTTTAAAAATTTATGTAAACTATAACAGTTAATTTTAATTTATGCAACTTGTGAAATGTTCATAATTAACCATTTCCGTCTAAACAGTTTACATGAAAAAAAAAGTTTGGACTCCCTCATTCATTAGGGAATTATATAAGATTCTAACATTAAGTTTTATTTTTCACCGAATAGGATGGAGTGGAAGTGTATAGTGCTTCCACACCACAGGTCTGGGATTCTATTAACGGGCTGCGCAAGGTCGACTCTGCCTTTCATCCCCGCTACATTGGGTCGATAAATGAGTACCAAGCTTGCTTCGGGTCTTAAACACTGAAGGTCTCTCTTCAGACAGACCACCAAATCGGGACATCTGTTCATGCACCTCAGCGTCCAATGGGCACGTGTATTATGATGGGCACAGTAGTTCCTGGCCCTCGTGGATTGTTGTGCTTCTGAGTTTGAGTCTTAAGTTTGAGGATTACCTCACTTTGGGGATACCCCTTAGATAAACATGTATTTCCACTCATTTGCAATTAAACATTTTTCTTTCAATTACGTTTATTTCAGAAGGAAGTTTGATTTTTCAAATGTATTTGCTTAATAACATGTATATTTGTGTATTATATTAAAATTTTGATCAATACAAAATTACATATTTTTTCCTCCTCTAAAAGCTTTTAGGATTTTAGAACTGATCTTACAATCCATATACGTTTTATAGTAGTATATTTAAAAATGATAAAGACATTTTTATGACTGTGTGAGCTTTTATGCCTCGTTTACAAATATAAAAAATTGCATTCAGCTACAGTTTTTAAAATGTACAGAAATAAGTGGAGCAACAGGATACTTACATATTATGAATATTTTTGACTGCAGTAAGATATATTTATATTTCAGTTTCTTTACAATTTGAATAGAAGTTGTAAGCCACACACACACACATTTTGCGAATAGTTTGATATTGAGTATAAACCCACATAGGCTGTTTAATATTGTAAAGTGTTTTATTTTGATACCAGCACACATTAAAATAAGGCTCATTTGCAGTTATATGATCAGCTTTAGTGATATTTAAATTTTAAAAAATAGTCTACACGTACGAAAACACTTTCAAAACCACACACCACATCTCATACTATGTCTTCCCTACAGCAGGAAATATTTGTGTATACTGAAAAATTTAATACAAGATACATTTTCAAGTATTAAATTTTTTTTTAAATTTGGTATGAATACATTGTGGAACTGTCGGTTAACTTCACTGAACAAAATTGTTTTAAGTGTACTGTTTTGAAAGACAAAATTAATTAGGGAGAACTTTTCTCACAATAGAATTTGTAATGACTGGATTGTGTGAAAATGTAGTTATCGATGTGTGACATTTTTCCTTGTAATAAAAGAAACAGAAAGATAAGAAATTTAACTTGAGTAGAAAATGGTTAGAAGTACTGTCATGCGCATTTGAAGAAGTATATCCCCCATTAAAATTAAAAATTATTGACTGAATGTGTGTTATGTCCATCACAAATGCCGATGTAGAAAAGGAATTTTTATTTAATACAAGAAGTTCGAAAAAGAGAACACTAGGAAGGAAAATTTAAATTTTTTCCGAAAAATATTCAGTTAACATAAAAATATCTTTTATATGATTTTAATTAAAATAAATTAAAAGTATTGAAATCCTTTTTTATGCTATTTTAAATTAAAAATATAACTGAATGTAGAGAAAGATCGGTTTTATTTCATAAATATAATCATCGTATGTAATATTTATTGTGTTATTGTTTAAAAATGAGATAGGGCCTTTGCTCTTTTTACCTCATTACTTTTTTAAAAAACAGGAAAGTGAGCGCGTTTTCTTACTCTCATATTCTAAAATGAATACGGGACGCTTTTTTCTGGTTCAAATCGCAATACCAAAAATATATATATATATTTTAATTTTTAAAAAATGACAGAAAAATAAATTTTCTTTGAAGAAAATATAATTATTTTTCTACTTCTAACATACTATTTATTTCATTTTTTCCTCTTTTTTTTTACCTTTCATTTTTTAATTTTACTGTGACTGAACATATCGGAGAAAGAAACACCGAATTCCACTACGCTTTCAAAGAAGGCAAAGACGCCCAAGGCAACTTAACAGCTAGCTGTAAACGATTCATCTCTTGGTTCTTACTTTACAAAGAAACCGAACTGGGTCGTAAAATTGTCCCCGTTCGACCTCCCAAGTTCTAAAAGGGGAAAGGAAAGAAGTCTGTTGCATTTTTAAAGGGAATCGCAAAATAAGAGTTAAACGCTTTCGGAATAACTTTTCAGGAGAAAGCTAACCACTCAGAGGGTTAATGAATGAAATCTGTTTACTCAATTTCTAGATTTAATGTCTAATAGTTTAAAAAAGGAAATAATTACCTATAATGTTCCTTAATTCTCCACAACGCCACTTGGGGCCGATTTTCACAAAACCCATTTTGTAGCGGATCTTTACTCTTTGAAAGGAATCCGCTTATCAAATTTCAAGACTATACGTCTAATAGTTTAAAAATGGAAATAATTATCTAAAACGCTTCTTAAGCCATCGCAACGCCACTTAGGAAGCGATTTTCACAAAACCCATCTTATTTCGGATCTCTACTCAATGAATGAAATCTACTTACTCAATTTCAAGGTTTATGTCTAATAGTTTAAAAAAGTAGTTAATTGCCTATAACGCCCTTAATTCTCCACAATTCCTCTTGGTGGTCGAGTTTCACCAAACCCATTTTATAGCGGATCTGTACTCTATAAAATTAATCTGCTTATCAAACTTCAAGACTGCTTGTCTAATAGTTTAAAAATGGAAGTAATTATCTAAAACGCTCCTTAAGCCACCGCAACGCCACTTAGGAAGGGATTTTCACAAAACCCATCTTTTAGCGGATCTCTACTCAATGAATGGAATCTTCTTACTCAATTTCAAGATTTTACGCCTAATAGTTTAAAACAGGAGTTAATTGCCTATAATGCCCCTTAATTCTCTACAACACCACTTGGGAGTCGATTTTGACAAAACCCATTCTGTAGCGGATCTCTACTCTATGAATTGAATCCGCTTACCAAATTTCAAGACTGTAGTCTAATAGTTTAAAAATGGAAATAATTATGCAATAAGGCCACTTAACGCCCCTTGGAGGTCGATTTTCATAAAAATCATTATGTAGAGAATCTCTACTTTATGAAAGAAATCTGTGTTCCAAGTTTCAAGACTGTACATCTAATAGTTTAATAATAGAAATAATTATCTATAATGCCCCTTAAGCCCCCGTAATGCTCCTTGGGGTTTGATCTTTGCAAAATCCGTTCTTAGCTGACGTCTACTCCATGAAGGGAACCAACCTACCAAATTTCAAATCTGTAGGTTTAGTAGGAGATATCGTGATTAGTCAGTGAGTGAGTGAGTCGCTTTTCTCCTTTATATATATAGATAAGTAAGTTTAAAGTTTTGATTTGCCATAGGGATGTGAATAAAAACAAATGTAAAAGCTATCATAATTCTGCATTTTTTAAGTTTTAGAGCTTTAAAATTTTGTGAGGTTATAGAAAAGTATATAAAAAATAATTTAGACTAAATAAATTAGCTTTGATTTTTTGACCGATTTTTTTTTCAATTGATTTGTACTGTGTCCTCTTAATATTTGTGATGTGCTGAATTCATCTGTAACTTATAATGCTACTGTTACACAAGATTTGATACCTATGATATGCACTCAGTTCTTATATTTATCTTTTATAAAAAATTGTTTGGGTTTATTTTGTAGGAAGCAACACAGCCATCCAAAACATGTGGTCACCAATTAAAAGCAAATGAACCTGTCCGAAAATCACGGTGGTTTTGTGGAATCCTATGACAAAGTTTAAAACTAATTCATGTATCAAATCAATTATCTTCAGTATCGTTACTGTTGTACATAAGAAAGGAATAGGTGTCAAAAATGGTTACCTGACAAGATTCCAAGGAGTTGTACACATAATTTACTGATATATTTTTGTAAGTTGTACATATCAAAATGCTTTGTCTTGCTGGTGAGTTTCAAGCTTTGTTTTGTACCGTGGCTTTAGCATATGCTATTTAAGATATGAACTGGTACTTAAATATTGATTTATTTCTAGAATACTCAAAAACAAAAGAATAATTTTATTCAAAAGTTTTCTATAAACTGTTTGTATTCTGTTGACATGTAAATTATTGTGATTTCTTTTAATACCTAATATCTATGGGAAATAATTTTTATCTGTATCTAAGTTTATCCTTAAAAGATTATTTTTTCTTGTAAAAATTTAATATATTTTGTATTAATAAAAATGGAAATTATAAAATCATTGAGAGAAGCATCTAAAATTGTTGTTTGGTTTCAAATGTAATTTTGTAGACACTTGGATTTCTTGTTGAATTTTATTCATAGAGTTCATTTTATATGAACTCATTTTGTTATAGGTTTTGTAAAAAAAAAATGTGATTGTAAAACTGTGAAATTTTTGTTTTTCATGCTTAATGTAAACCTTTTTAGATATTGATCTTGTATATTAATGATTTTTTTAAAAAAAAATTAAGAATAATACCAGTGATATAAATATATATATATATATTTATATACATGATAAAAATAATTATTGGCTGAGTGTAGTCCGATACAGTAGCTTTCTATTTCTTATTGAATAATATGAGATTAAAATGTTACTAATGCCTATATTTATTTTTGTCTATGTTTAATTCATTCAAATAACTTAGTTGGATTTTCTTTTGTAAAAGTTCAAAATGAATATGAGATGAGAAAATTAAATTTTTTCTCATAATTTTATCTTTAAACATATTTTTTTAGAATTTTATTTAATTTTTTTATGCAATAATAGTCTGTAATCAAAATTTAAGACCAGTATTCATGAAATTTACAAAATATTGCAAGCTTGAAATATTCATAATTTTTTAATGATATTATATACACGTATGATACAAAAATGCCTTTTTTGAAAAAATTATTTTTGGCCATTGGATTATTTGTTTTGCTGCTTCAAAAATATAGTGCATGTTTACTTTTACAGTATTGAACTGAAATATATTATTTTTTATATTCAATAAATTATATATTTTCTATTTGTATTAAAAATATTTAAGCAGTGGTTGTTTACTCATATTATGATTTATTTGCATCCTATACTAATATTTATTTTATGTATATAAACATAAGCAGAACTCCTATATTGGAATGTTGTGAAATACATCAATGTGAAATTGATTCATGTATTTTTTTCAAATGATCATTTAACATTGTTCAATTACTTTATTGTACAAATAAAACTAAAATTTCATTTAAAAAAAATTTCCATAGCAAAGTTTTTACTCAATAGTTCAAGAATTTTTTAACCATTGGTATGATATTAAAGGATTCATCATTGTTTAACTTAGTTCTAAAATATATAACTATATATTTTTAAGTATTTTATTTTTGTTTTATTCAAACACATGCTTTGGAAATAATTAATTAAATAAATTATACTATTGACTGATTATATATTTTGACTATGGTTAATGTGACTTTGGTTGTCCTCTCATATCTGATTCAAGCTGTTGTATGTATTTCAATCACAAGATTGATTGGAAAAGTGATATAACTATTTTATTGTTAAAACTTAGTGTACTTTGTTCAGAAATTATTAGTTGTTAAATTTGATAAATATATGTGTAATTCAAGATTTCACTTGTTACTAAAAACACATTTTTACTATCATTTTCACTGAGAGAAATATATTTGAAAAAAAATGGCTTATCTTCATTTATCATTTAGTTCATCTTATTAAAATTTTGCTCAAGTTATGTGATGAAAATTTTTATTAATTGTGTAAGTTAAAAGTTTTTTTAGATATATTTGATATTAGGTGTTTTACTTGAAATTAAACAAATATGTATGATTGGAATAAAGTGTATGTTTATTTTTAAATTTGTTGGATAATTTAGATGTGATTTTCTTTAAATAATTAGTATAATTATGATACGTTAAATTTTGAAAATTATTTTTGAATACTTATTCAATAGATTCAGTATATATCTATATTTCCAGTTGAACCAGAATTCCAGGTTTTCACATATTGATCAATAATAAATATTAAGAGAATGAATTTGAATGCAATGAACTATTGTTTAACCATAGTTGTGATCACATTAAATGTTATCAAATGATTTATTTAGACCCATAAGGAATTAAAATATGGCACTTTAGATTGCTTTTAATTCTAGCAGAAAGCTAATGTATTGTAAGTTTCAAAGATATACTTAAGAAATATTACTATGCTATTGTAAAGAATGAATGTTGAGACTGTACAGAAATTTTTAATAAAGCCACACACAAAAAAAATAAGAGTTGAAATTTTTCTCCACTACTTTCAACAAGATGTACCGGTTTCATTTTTATTTTACGATGTATTAAAGTGAAGCAGTTTACAAGAATAACAGTATACTCAAACAATTTTAACAATTAGAATTCACTAATCTACTAACTTATATGTATGTATTCCCATAAAACTTTCTGTATTATTCACAAGCCTAAACTGTTTTGTAATATGATTTACTCACCAACTAATTTAAAATGTTTTATTAATAAAACATATTGATGCTGTATTTTATTTTTATTACTCTTTCTTTCCCAAAATTATGGATCTATTGACATATGTAAATTTCTTTCTTCTAAGAAAACAATTTTTAGTAACAAATTTAGATTTTAATTTTTAACATTATAAGAAGTGACCCAATATAATAAAGGAACATGCAGGGAAGGGGTTCTTAGCTAAGTCCATTAGTTAATTAAAAACAAGTTTATTAGACAAAACAAAAATTTATATACATAACTGGAGAACTAATATTTAGAATAGAATTAAAAGGGATTGGAGCGCATGCTCATTCATCCTTACAATTGTTAAGTTTGGCCATCACCGAATATTATTCTGTCTAGTTGAGGGCATGAATCTTTCTGCTGTTAATGTGAGAGGAGTCTAAATAAAGAATGGTTACAACATTTAATTCAGAAGGATTGAGAATATGTGAGATGTAGAATTAAAATTGGTTGGTCTTAATTTGGCTGCTAAACTTTGTTTTTAATATTTGAGCAAGAATTGTGGAATGTTAGTAACATGTAACACATTACTAATGAGAAATATAAAGTAGCAAAATATACTAAATTAACTCCTATTGGTGGCTTTTAAACAATAAGGATTAGTCTATGAGGTAAATTTTGAAAGAGCAATGTCAGCATTTATTGAATTAAATTTATCAATATTTTTTCATTGGATTAGAATTGGTTGTTGCTTCATATATCCATCTTATTGACCAATAAGGATTCAAAGTTATGAAGACTGTCATCTGTAATGTAGCCTTTTTTTATATGATAATTTCCAAAAATGCATACATAATGCTAAATCATTCCTCAGAGAAACAATATCAGAGGACTAGTATGAAGATTTTGCAAATGACAGAAGCAGGTTCAAAATTGTCAATTATAGAAATGGAAACTGTACTTGTGAGATTTTTTAATTATAAAAATTACTGTCGTGCTAGATCTTGGACTAGGAAAAATCTGTATAAAAATAGCAACGCTCTTTTTATATAATTATTATACACCTTAAGATACAAACACACAGTTTAATATAAATTTCTTATTTGATTACTAATTTTGAGTATAACCTTAGAAATTTGCTTTTTCCGTAAGCATAAGAAAAGTTGAGCAGACTTGTTGTCATAATTTCAGAAACAGATACTCATTCAAAGTAGCTGATTCTAGAACTCAATTGGAAAGCCTGTTTAAAAAAAACAATCAATCAATAAAGATTTGATACGATTACCAAATTAAAAGCATTTAGAAATGGGAAAAAAACTCACAAATCTTCATTTAGAAGTATATTGGAATTTTAAATCAAAAACAAATAATTATAAGGAGTAGATGACAGATTATAAAACTACTGAATTGGAGAAGTTGTTTTAAAACTTTTTTCATATAAAAAAAATTTTTCACTTTATTAATAGCATGCATGTCAAATTTGAACACTCAACTACCTTCACTAAACTGATTAGTTATTAGAGAATGGGTGCCTTAAGCACACGAAAATATTTATAAAAGTTTATGAACCCTAGTCTTATATAATATAGGAGATACAGGAGTAGTTTCTAAAATTTAAAACCCCTCTCTATGCAGACAAAGGTTTAATACTTTTGCAAAGTTAATAGCTTTACTTATAACTAAAAAAGGAGGGGGGAATATATATATATTTACAAGTTTTCACTTTAATATAATTTCTTTGAGAATGTTACCTACCCCATGAATTAATCTTGTTTGTGCCTTTTAAAGCCACACATTACAATTTACACTGATAGACTAGACAGTAGATGATGTCGTATTCATGACGGAACCAAATCAGATAGTACCATGGGCCCAGATGACTGTTCTGGCAATCTGTTCAATATTGTCCACATAGAGATTTGTTGACAAAAAGATCTGTATTTCTCTTGTAGAGCAGCAAAAATATGAGCAGGTGCTAGCTCTGTATCTAAACAGTTATCACAATTCCTATAAGATCGTCTACAATCCCTATCAAACTTCATTCCTCTGTAATGACCTGTTCTTAGCCTAGCAATAGTTTTTGCTATAAGGTGGTCTTGACTTATATTATATTTGATGCTTTACAGAAATTGACTTCTCTCAATTTGTAATTTGCATCTAATAAAGTAATGTTGACAAAGTTGTCATTAAGATTTCTAGCTTCTTTTGCCAGTTTATATGCGTTATTACTAGTTAGTGTGTTACTAGACAGTTCAAATGAATAAATGTTACTATAGAAATACTATAATTTGTAACTTGTTTTGCATTAGTGAACTTTAATCAAATGCCAGTAAATTTCTTACGACTCTGCTATATTTTAGTTTATAATCCCTATAAAAATTTAACACTTTTTTTACAGCTACTTTAATTAGCTATGATTTAATGCATTAGATTAAAAATTATGTTTTTAGTATACAAATGAGATAAATTATAAAACTTTGTTTCTTTTTCAAATCATGCCCTATAAATGTTGAATGAAACCTGAAAAAAAATTCTTTTTTTTAATATACTAATAGAAAATTTTGTTAAACTGAAGGGTTCTAAAAATTAAGTTTTGCTTATCAGTCATGTTATAAAAAACATTCTTAATTAATATTTTGTCAATAATTAATTATTTACTTAAAGATTAATTTGAAATTCATACAATGAGTTTGTGGTGATCAACATGATGGTACACTGAAGAGACATACTATATAACTTTTAACCAATTTTAAATGCAGGCACCTCAACTGGTTCCTGACTTTTTGCATACTAATTGAAGATATTAAAGCTAAGCAATACGGAATTGAAACTCTAAACCAGGGATTTTTTTGGATTTTAATTTATCCTAAATGCTACACTAAATCCTAAAAGCCAGGACCTAGCTTTAATTTTTAACAACATATTAAATTACAATTAAAATGATCAATTTTGTTAAATACAACAGTTATTGTTTCTTTATTGGTTTACATGCTTTATTTATGTTGTTTTAATTTTAAAAGATAATCAAAATAAACTTAAAAGGTCAAATTGGTTGTTATGCATACACACAAGCTATATTTCGGAAATCCTTACTCCAATTTATAACTCAACTTTTGGGATTTCACAACCCTATACAAAACCAGGACCATTATGGAGAAAAGTCATTTATATCAAATAAAAATTTGGGTAACTCTTAAATATGCAATTTGTTAATTTCAGACAAAAGTTTAAAATCAATGCAATGGCATGAACGTTCTGCATTGTATTTGGCTGCTTGTTTATTAATGACCAAAAAGTCAAAGATTGGCATAGAATAAAAAAACACCCAAAACATTCAATATATATATATGTTCAAATACTTCCAAAACTTACTTAGCAGCATATAATGTAAAACTATATAATTTCATACAAAATGTAGTCTAGTATTTCCACACAAACTCTTAATAAGTTTCCATATCACATACAGATGGTGACTTGTAGAGATTATATACTACCAAAAAATCATAAGGGAATGTAACAATGGGTATCTGCAAGGTATTTCCTATTCTCTCAACATGGGTTTTCTTCCATCCAGCCAAATTGGCACTTAAAGCTAGAACAAATGACCAACTCACTGAAAATGAGCATTACCATCAAATTATATGTAAATAATCAGTGAGATTGATTATAATATCAATGATTATAGAGAGGGAAGACAAATTAAAATCAAAATTAATGAAATATTTTTTCATATTTGGTTGACTAAAGTTGTTTCAAAATGGCATTTCATTGGACATTTTATATATATATATATATTTCTTCATGTGCTTTTATTAATTAAAATTTTATGACATTTTAATATTAATTAAAATATAAGTTATTAATCAAATATGCTATTTTAAATATATAATTAAAAAGTACAACATCAATTATTAAAGAAAAATCAAAGAATCTATTCTTAACAATATATTCAAAACATCCTTTATAGGTAACTATTTAAATAAAGTGAATGGAGGATGACACAAACCTCTGTGTTTTCCATATATATTTCATTTTATATAATTTTCAAAAATTCTGATGTATGATATGAAATTTTCATTTTAAAAACTGAAATTATACTATAACTCAATTAGTACAGTCAGTTTTTGTATAATTACTCATAACACTTAACTTAATCAAAAATTTTACTGTGCGATATAAGCCTTTCATTACATGTTTCAAAATTATATTTCCATTTAAAATTTTCGATCTTCTATCAGTTCAAGGCCTGCCTACTTTGTAACTATAGATAATACTATTAATTTTAATTAACTCTGCAATAGAGCTACAGGATAACATAACAATTTTGAATTGTGACTAGGTCAAGACAAAATATAAATAAAAATCTATTCAAAGTAAATAAATGTAGTTTATTATGTCCATAAAATAAACGATTTACGTAATAAATATATTAATCTATCCATATATATGTGCAACAATTTCATAGATCTAAAATAATTTTTTGTATTTAATATTTTAAACATGATAAATATATTTTGAAGATTTTTTTCAAATGTTAGTAATGTCTTAGAAGTTAAAAATTAATTAACACGCTTTAAATAATTAAAAAAATGGTACAAATGCTAATCAGGTCAGAATTGCTCATGTATATAAGTAAGGGGAACAATTGTATATAATTATATTCCTTCCCTATATGACAATCAAAGGTAAGTCACCAAATTGATATTACTTAAATATTGTGTAGGTACTCCGTCCTACCACAGAAATCTGAAAATTCATTTTCTATTCCAGCAAAGCTGTTATACTTCCATTGACAGAAACATTATCTAACAGTTGATTAAAACTAAGCAATTTTTTTGGCATTCTAATTTTTAAAAGTAAGTTAGCAATATACAACTGCACACACACAAAAAAATCAGATGTGAAAAAAATTGAACATTGAAACAACAGTTTACATTGTAAATTTATTGCATTACACAGTGGGTATATGCTATTTGCAATACAAGTAATGTGAATATGAAACTGTTCATTATTCTCGTAGCATTATTTAATTTAATTTCAGTCTTTTCCGTTGATACATTACAACTATATATTCAGCAACCAGGCCAGGCATCTTCCCTATTTTTTCTCATTGTAAATGATATTTTATTCGTCATATCTTCATTATAAATCGCTTTGCAAATTTCTATATTTACACGTCGTCTAGTCTGCCATGGTTTTTCATAATATCGGCGACGGCGAAAGTGTGCAAATACTCCTTCAGAACTTAAAATTCTGTTCAAAACAGAGACAGCTGCATCCACATTTCCATCTTTTACGAGAACTGTTTTTGCAATAAATTGTGTTTTTCTAAGAGCCATCTCTTTGTAGTCACACAAAAATTAATAAATTTCAGCACTTCGAAGATGGATGGAACACACACAAAAACAATACTATTCGTGTGTAGCGAAAATATATTTACTAACATAAAACAAAATATGATCTGTTGCCAACTTTACTTAATCGAAATTTTGATAAAGCGAAACAAAATTTAAAATGTCATGTGATAATGAAGAACATATATTATTAAGTCATTTTGAAGCTACATTAGCTGAGGTAACGTGACATCAAGCTGTTAATGACCTTTCTATCAAGCCATGTATTGGAGTTCCCATTCTGCTCATTCTCCGTCACACAAAAAAGAAAGATGCACGTTGAATTTGTCCGAGAAGGGGGGCAGAGTTAGGTCTATTGATGTGAGATGGACGTTGACCTCTTGGCGAGAGGTGAAAGTGGGCCTCTTGGCGTGAGGTGGACATGGACAATGGGAATGTCAGCTTGGATGTCTGGTTCATCTTTACATGATCTGAACATTGTTTAAAATTATGAGTAAATCAAAAAATGTGTAGCAAATAGAGTTTTATGTTAGACAAAAACGGACAATCAGAAGAATTCATCACAACATCAAATAACTCAATATTCCTCATTTAAATTATTCCTTAATCTCCATATTCTAATGACTACGTATTTTTACAATAAAGAGAAAAACTATGATAAATTAGGGATTCAAGTGTAGTATAGGGGGGACTTGGCGCAGTTCTTTATTTTGGTGACTAAAAGTGGTCGCCAAGGTACTTTTTTCGTTATTATTTATTTTAGAATGAATTCGATATCTCACCATGACATTTCGATAAAAATAGAAAAATCCTCAAATCCAAAGTGCCCCCCTCCCATACTACACTTGAAACAAATTAGGTATGAGTAGCTAACGAAAAAGGTCAAGAAAAAACTTTAGAATTGTAAAGTAAATACCAACGTAATGACAATTTTTTTCTTTTTAAAGAAGAAATTCAGTTAGAATTTATAACAATTTCTTATAAAGCACTGATTGTGTTATATACGAGCTATTATAAGTAAGCAACATCAAGGATTAAACATTAGTATAATATTTCAAAAGAGCCTTTATAATGTAGAAAGATGTCTTTATTCTTTAAAACCTTTTGTCTATCGTACAACTTTTTAAAGTTCTTAATTTACGTATAAAGATATTCAATGATTGAAGTTCCACTTTAACTTACTAATAACAGTGCTCATAAGAAAACTTTTTTTCTAAAATTCCGGAGGTTTTTAATAGAAAAGCTGAAAAGAATAATAGATCATTTCTAAACCGTACTACCGATTTCCATAATTATTGATAAATATAATCCCAAACCAGAAAACAGCAAAGCTTTAGGAAAAAATTCCATCAAAAAATATTGCACTCAAAAACCTAGCCTGAAATGTAATAATTCACATGACCAAATACTTCAACAAGTGTATCGCATTTAATTATTTTTCAGATAAATGGGGGGGGGACTCGCTTAATAATTATACCTAAACTAAGTAAATAATTTTTCGTCAAATATCGACTGGTTAAGTTCATAAGCTCTGTAGGGAAGAAATACTTTTGGCTGGAATCCAGAATCTCTATGAAGTATACAATATGATCCCAACCTCTCTCAGAACTGCTTTTAAAAACAAACTTCTTCGGCCGATTTTGTTCGGCTGTTCAAAACTATTACAACATTTTTAACACAGAACTTTTCTTGCAGCCTTTCTCCTCAATTATACCTCTTCTCTCTCCCCTCACTATGTGTTGACGTTGCTGGTTGAAACTACAAATTATATATATGTTTATTATTCCAGATCTGCTTTGAACCCCTTTGCTATAGCAATGAACTCCCATACTTTATCGCTGTAATCTAACCGAGTTGCTATCAGCGTCGTCTTTCAGTTAAAGACAGTTTATAAATGTAAAAAATCATATATATTAAGTACATATAAAATATCGTATATATTTACGTACATATAAATCATTTTTACAACATTTTTTAGATTTTTCAATGACGTTTTTAAATAAGGTATCCAATTATCCTGAGCACACACAATTCATATTTTTTTAAACTTTTAAAATTAACGTTTTCTTTTTATTTTACTACTTTAAAGCTTGTGAGGGGGCTTTTATCACGATTTCAATTAACTGTCCTCATGGGATTTCTTTGGGGCCAGAATGGCAATTTTTTTCTAACCAACTCAAGAGGTAAACGTGTTTATGTAAATTAGGAATCATATATATATTGGAAGTTTAGCATTCGTGGTGTCGCTAGGTGAGGTCGCTAAGTGAAGTAGTTGAGTAGAGAAGTAGTCGCAAAGTGATATGAGATAAAGTCTAGAAGAAGACTCTTAGTTCTGGAAATTAGCCTAGCCGTACCGGGGCAGACGAATCAAAAGTGGGTCCTAGATCGACGGAGCATAGCCTAAGCAAGAGCCAGCCATATTAAGCTGGAACGGAAGATTTAAGGACCGTAGCTGTTTACTTAGGATATAGCGGTAAGCTTGATTAATTAAACTTTGAATACAAGATGTTTACTAGTGAGATAGACTTTAATCTATAAAGATAACTTCAGTGGTTAATTGCGTTATTTATTGGTAATACGTGTTGCGTCTTCTCATTCTTGATCATCTTCCTCTTAGATTAATATTGTGTTGTATTGTGCTTAAACTAAGATCTTAATAAACAGATTTTAGTACGAATGAATTTAGTAGTTCTTCGCTACTTCCCACAGGCATAGGTCACGCGAATAGTAGAGAAAGGGTGTCTCCAGGGGTGGGGACACCACAAGCTCGAATAATAGGTATTCTAAACCATTTTCTATTTTTACTGTGTGATTGTCAGAAAAAGCTACAGGTGTTTTAAATAGTACTAAATCTGCCAAGATCTCTTACAAAGTTCAAACACGTATTTCTTAAAATTATACTTTTATAAAGCTGACGATATATCTAAAACGTGAAGAATCAATGGGAATACTAGCAGGAAACTTTAGACAAATATTTTAATGGAATTATTTAGAAAATGAGACTATAAATTGTATATTTTTGATGAAGTTACGATTGGATAAATCTCTAAAAGAAAATTGTCGAGAACTTCTAGCTTGCAACTTCTATTCTCTATAGTTTTTACTTCAACATAAATATAATTTGAAGATTTATTAGTTCTTTAGAAATATATTTTTAAAAAAAGTGTTGCATCAATTCTTTTGGTAAATGTGAAATATTCACCGAAAAAAACTTACAAAGAATTTCAAAATTTGTTAAAAATTTTTTCAAATACACAATTTTGTGAAAATAGTTATGCATACATATGCATATAGTTACATACATACAATATACACAACATATCGGATGTTAAAATATCCCAGTTATTAACTCATAATATCACTAATTGAGCTATCACGACTTTGATGTAATGAAACGAATTATTAAAAATTTTATAAGGAAAGCCCGATAAAAGATAACGAAAGTTTTATTTACTTATTTATTTATTACTGCACAAAAGTTATTTTTATGCAAACTTGTAATAAAAAAATTAGGAATTTTTTTTTTTTTTCATTTTCTATATCTATAATTTATAAAAATTTACATCACTCTATAGCTTACAATAAACTTGAAGCATTTAAGAACTTTGGTCTCATGATCAATCATTAAAATACTAATATTGTTCATTTGAAATAGGTATGTATATAAATTATTATTATTATTTGAAATTTTCATTATATAAAATTTTTTGCATTTAATTTGGTGAGTAACATCCCAATTGAATTTCTTTCTTAATTATATGTGTGTTAAACAGCTGTTTGATTTACTTTACTGGTGAAGGAAATAGAATAAGCAAAGCAATTCAAGAACCAATGCATAGTATAATATTTAAGTAATACGAGAAAGTTTTAAGAAAAAGTAGTGTTATATAACAAATATTTGACTATTACGAAATATAACCTCACTAAGTTTGAACTCACATTTTTATACTTCAAATCACTGGCGTAGCTAGTTCCTGAGTGGGCCTTGTATCAAAACTCATTCGGGGCCCTTTTTTAGGAATGAAATTCTTGTTAGTGGTACTGTAATTACATATGTTGGGGCCCCTGCAGCTTGGGGGTCCCGTATCATTGATACGGCGTTAGCTACGACCCTGCTTCAAAGCCTTTCTGAAGAGAGGTATAATTAAGTTTCAGTTATTTTATTGCAATTATGTTTGGAGAAAAATACACATACGTTAATTATTCCTCTTGTTGTTGATAAAAAGGGATCGAGAAAAACATGAAAGTAAACAATTTCATTATACTTTATTTCATCACAAAATAATTGTTTATTTTATTTTAAGAAATATTCTGAAGCGACAGAAACATACTTAAATTTAGAAAAATATTCTGTCTCAATTGACGAAGACACATTCAAGTCTAAAGTAACGCCATCAAAGGCTGATGAACTAAACATTTGTTTTTAAAATTAAAATGATGTAAATTATCTTCAATAGATTCTTTGCTCGATAATCCATCTAATCAACTGTAGTCTGTAGAACAGGATTAAACTGTAGAGTGCTAATTCAACGATTGTGATATCAAAACATTCTTAATTTATTATTTATTTATTGCTTTTATGTATTGGTAAATTTCAGGAAATTTTTTCAAATTTTATATGCGCTTAGGTATTCTTACAGCTGAAGAATTTCCAATACTTGTTCTTTGCTTTTGTGTAAGAAAATACTGTTCATGAGGAAATCGTCCTTCAATCTCTTCCAGAATTGATTTAGAAGATTTCTGAGAAACTCCCCTTCGTTTGCTTGCGTGTTTAATCTGCATAAATGTACATATTAAGTACGTAAAATGTATCAATAACAAATTTCACAGAGGTACAACTATCATTAACAATACTAATTCGACTAAAAAAAAAAAGAAAGATTGGGAACGAAAATGTTTTAGGGAAATTTTGGGAGGCTTATTTTTTTTTTATATATGAGTCACTCAGAAGCCAATGCATTTAAGTCAATTTTTTGATATATTCTGATTTTTGTAAATTTTGACGGAATAAATCTTCTGAAAAAATTTGAAAACCGATCTCTTCTTAATTACTACAGGATTTACTCGTTGTTTCCTTTTTTCTAGGTCAAACAGCCCTTTTTTTATAGCTTCATAATAACTTATTTTATCAAAAAAAAATTAATTTTCTTTAATAACTGTACAAATTCTTACTTTTAAAATAATAAAAAAATTATTGTAATGGTACAAACAATAAAAAAGTTAAGGGAAATAGAACACAGTGAAAGTGAAACGCTATTTTTCCTAATTCAAGAAGAGTTAACCGTATTGATGCTGATACATCGTCAGAAAACGAACATGTAAAAATAATAAAAATGACCGAAAGGTTTTTTGGCAGAAAACGTAGCAGGAATCCTAGGAAATGGTCTCGAAATGCTGAAAAGTTATAAAGGACACAAGGTAAACATCAGTATCAAAACAGAAATAAAAAAAATAAATCCTGCAAAGAAATTTGACAATAAACCTTATAACTGTTCACAGCTTTGTAAAAGTAAAAACGTAGGCAATATATATATATATATATATATATATATATATCATAAGCAAAATATTTTTTAAGGGGTTGATTACAGTTCATGTTATCAAAAGGCAACGACCCAGAAATAACAGCAAAGGGTCAAGATCTCAGTCTTTTGAATATTTTATTAGACTTAACGGCCAAGATGTTGGTGTTTGCTAAAAATATTTTATAGAAACATATCAAATAAGTAACGGGCGACTATATAATTATTTTTCAAAGGATAGACAAAATAGATTATTCCCATGTAATAAACATATAAACTCCGTTCCGGTTACTTCGAGTCATTATAAAAGAGCTCATAATCCCAGACACCGATACTTAAATTTAGACCTTTCTATTATAAAAAGGTATAAATTGTATGTCAAACAATGTAATGAAGAGCAAATTGCACCTGTAAAGGAAAAGTTTTATTACCAAGTATTTTTGACAAAATTTAACTTACACTTTAAGCAACCTTCAAAAGATACTTGTGCAAAATGTGATTATTTGGTAATAAAAAACAATTTACAATGGATAAAGAAAAAATTGCGGCTGAAGTTGAACACGACGAACACTTGCGAAATGCAGAAATTCCCCGTAATAGTATGGCTAATGATTAATTAAAGCTGTTTTCGGTAAAAGTAAGGCAGCTTGAACTAAACGCGAAGCCAGAATATCATATTAATTTTTCATTTCTTTTATATCTGAAAGAATGTTCCAAATTCTGGTCCGATTCTTTAACATTAACCGAAGACAGCTTTAAGAGCTTCAGACGAAATGTACGTGTTTAGTTTTGATTTAGAAAAAGGATTACCATTTCCAAAACTGTCCACATCAGTGGCTTATTACAAGAGAAATTTAAATGTATACAATCTTGGTTGCCATGATTTAAAGACTAACGACAACTACATGTATGTTTGGCCTATAACCCAAGAATCGTGGGGTTCACAAGAAGCAGTGGCTGCGCGAGACCTGAACTCAAAGTGGGCAAGACACATTTTGCGTGGCCCTCTGGTGGCGTAAGAAGAGGGTTAATAAAATAAAAAAAAGAACAATTTTTGTTCATAAAGAAAAAAAACCAAACTTTTACTTATATTTGTTTGGCCCATTAAACAATAATGGAAAAAGAAAAAAAAATTAAAGAAACAGAAATTTTCTACTTTTAGTTTTGCTGGAATTCTTAATGATTGGTTCATAATTTATCTTAGATGCAACATCTGTTTCAATAGAGAAAACTGCCAAAGCTGAAAGTCTTTCCTGACCCATTGTATTTCTTACATAATTTTTTATCAGTTTTGATTTTGTAAAGCTCCTCTTAGCAGAAGTGGTACTTACAGGTATTATTGACAAGATTCGAAAGACAATGTAAATATTTTGGAAAATTTCTTTCAAATCGTTCTCTATGACATATTGGAGCCGAGGTTTTACGTCTGTAATGGTGTTGGGTAAATATGGGATCATATTTTGTAATTTTTCATATAATTCGTAAGGTTGGAAGTCCCTGTTCTCACCTACTTGCAGGACTATGTGTAAATCTTGACAGTTTTTCAGTATTTGCTCTTTTGGAATATTTTTAAACTTGTTCAAGTCAGAGAGAATACCAAAATTTTCAAAATGTTGATATAAAGACATAAATCTTAAATCCATATTGCTTATCACAGAATCAATCATGGTATTAAAAAAGTCTGTTTCATGCCGGCTTTTGAAAGACTCTATAGGTTGATCACCGCCTTCATAATCAAACATTCTTTTATTTTGGGCTACCCTTTTATTTTTAAAATCCTTTGGCAAGTCATAACTGCTTTTCCAATAAACTTACGAACATCAGACAAGCAATTTTCGAATCCAATTTGTCTATACTCTTTGATTCAGCTATGAAATGCACGCACATTTTCAAGAGTAATGAATAAATGGGCTTGTATAGATTGCCACATATTTTGCTTATGGTATTGACATGTATTAATAACTCATATCTTATATGTAATGATACGATAAATTCCAAACTGAACACTTCATTTATAACGAAATTACAATCACTGAGTGTGTCAGATTGATCCGTTTGTTTTTTTAAGGTTTCTATTCACACAACAACATCATCATAATGTGGCCTTCACCGCCTCGATTCTGCTATCCCGCCTTGTGTCTGATAAAGGCTTAATAGTAAGCTTTAATTTATCTTTGATAATTTTCCAGCATTTGCTGGAACTGGAAAAAAGCAAAAAAATCTGAATAAAACCAAAAAATGTTTTTGTTGCCATTGGCGAATTAGCTATGTCTACCAACAACACATTCCAGCTATGACAACCACAAGGTGTGAAAAATGCCATGGGATTTATATTTAATATTCGAGTTTTAACTCCACTGATTATACCTACCATATGTGCATCATTGTCGTATCCTTGTCCACGACAGTTCTGAATATCTAAGCCATTTTTTTCCTAGCTCTCCCAGTATTGCATTGGTCAAATATTCTCCAGTTGTTCAGTGACAGTAAGAAATCCAATCAAGTTTTCTTCTATACTTCCAATTGATGTACTACAATATCTTAAGTGTTAAATTCCAGTACAGTCTCTAGTGCAGTCGAGAGAAAAAGAATATTTTGTCTCTTTTATCCTACCAATCACTTCACTGGTAACTGTGTGTTGATATGATTGCGATCAATTCATCTTGAGTATCGTGGCTTAGATAATGGTGTGCAAGTTTTTTAGTATCAATGCGATTTATGTGTTCCCGTAACGTAGGATCATATCGTCGGTCTAATTATCAGACTGCGTAACTCCATCTGCGGTGCTAATTTGATACAGTAAGGCTAGGCGCCAAGTTGTTGTTTATGTTCGCCAAGATAGGCGATAATATTACAATATGGTTTACTTTGATATTTTTATCGTGCGATAATGTGGTTGTCATGGGGATAACGTATATTAGTGTTAGTTTTTTTGTTTTGGTTTTTCCCCCGCAGGATCTCTGCTCAGCAAAAGTAACACATTGTTCAAATTTTGTGTAATGAACGCTTAAAATAGTGCAAATAATTTATATATCTGGAAGTGTAATACATTAATATTAGTTTCAGTTATATTTATTTTATGTTAAAATCATGCCACCACTTCTCCCTTCGAAATCTAGTTTTATTATGAAATAAAGAAAAGTAGTGATTATACTGATCGAGGAATAAATTAAAAGTGGAGCGCGCACTGAGGCATCGCATAGACAAAACAAAAGAATTAAGGAATCGCGCCAAAAAGCGTTTGGCGCGTTGCACTCCTATACCAAATCAGTAACGCCGGTGGAGTTACAAAGTCTGATAATTAGGCCGACGATATTTAGATATCAATTTATATAAGTCTATGAAGTTCCCCCCCTGAATTCTTAGTGTCTTGGTCTGTTTTGAGAGATTCTCTGTGACCTCTAAACGCCAGATTATGTGATAGGCTAAAAAATTTATTATATCAATGAATCTCTCAATCAAATTTAACCAATGTTTTTGAGATTCAAGAATTCACTTTTCGTTTTCTCGGTCCAATCTTTTTCTGTGCTTTATTTCCTTCCCTAATGCTATCCATTGGAATATATTGGCCATATGTCTTTTAGTATTCTCATGTCTGTGTAAAATACTACTTAAGTGTTTCCACCCTTCCTGTACCGTTTGATTTTATGAATTGACAAACAGAAACTGGACAGACTGGAAAACAGAAAACTTTATTTTTAGAACTTGAATAAACCAACCAGCGGTGATGTTGTGAGTTTCGTCATTATTTAGTTTTCTTTAGAAATGAAAATTGGAAAAATGTCTATGATCAGCATCTGTCATAGAAAGCGTGCACAATCCTGTGTCAAAACAAAAGTGCCTGAAAAGTGCTTGTTTCACTACGCCACTGTTATCTCTGTTCACAGGCGAAGAACTAATCTCAATCTCTTCTTGATTATGACGTATGTCACTCAACGTAAACACAAAAATCTCAGTGTCGGATTATGATTGCCAAGTTTTTGATCCTATTTCTATTTTCGACGTTCGGTATCGATAGTCGGTGCATCTGGAGTAACTTCCAAATTTAACGGAGACTCGGATACGGATAAATGTTGTTGAGAAGTTCGAAGAAACCGATTAATTTGATTCTGTACGACTCGCGTAGCTAGTTCTGAGTGGGCCCTGCATCAAAATTCCTTCAGGGGTTCTTGTTTTAGATATGAGAACCTTTTTTGGATTATAGTTACATATGTTGGGGACCCTGTAGCTTGGGGGCCCCGTATCACTAATACGGCGGTAACTACGCCCCTATTCTGTACAACAAGATTCAGTCGGACCGAGAAATTTCATCATACCTGAACTTTAAACCTGATTGGATACAATCCTTTTCACTTTTCTTTTTCTGTTTGTTGCAAGAGATACCCATTTTCTCCGTTTATCTCTATCTCTCTTAGTGCCTAAGCCTGACATGATCGATAAATTATGAAAAGTGCCCACTACCACTATTATTTATTTTCATATAAAATACTTTTAAAATTTATAAAATGATATAGAAACATGAAGCGAGACTGCGTCTGCATGCGATATTTTAATTGGCTTCCTAATGATGGGAAGTCCCAAGATATGGCCCATCTCTGACCGGAGACTCCCCGAGACTTAACTCCTCCCGAGCTTAACTTCAGCTAATGTTGCCGGACTAAATATAAGAGGAAACGATAAAGTTGAGAAATTTTTAGTAAAAGGAAATGGAAAACAATATTTTCACCAATTATTTATTCATATACTTTCATGCATATCTAATAATAATAATAATAATATAAAATAGATATCCTTTTTTAAAAAATTATATATATCAATTGTTCGATATCTTATGGCGAAAAACAGATAGAGAGAATTTTCCAATACATTATTTATGAAAGAAAAAAAAACCTGTGACATGCACTTTTGGATTTTCTTTACTTTTCGTTTAATTTATTGTGGCTTTGAGGCGCGAGGCCCTATGCACAGCAAGGCCCTAGGCCGTGGGCCCACACCACTCACGCCTTACGTCGCCTCTGACAAGAAGTGTCGTCGTGTTAATTGCACATTAAATTATATACAAAGGATTTTCTAATAACTATAATGTATTCAGATTCATGTTCAGGACAGAATTGAAATATAAAAACTGTGTCAAGTTTACTGAAATTGGTTCAGAGTGAAGATATAAAAACCGAATCGATTGAGCTTACATTTTTATTAAGTGGGCACAGTAACAGTCGGACCTCTATATAACGAAATCGCTAAATCCCGAAATAAAGTTCGTTATATGGAAAATTCGTTATATAGAGGTTCATCTTTCAATTTTCTTTATAAACCACTTAAAAGAAATTTTAAATTCATAAGCATTATACATTAAAATATTAACTATTCTCACATCTTTTTGTAAATTAGTAATATTTATTTTATATGTCTTACCTATCAAAAAGAAAGAAAGACAAACAGCAAGGAAAGTTTTTTGACGACTTTATCCACTTCTTGAAGAAGTAATTATTTTTTTCTTTGATGTTCAAACACATACATTTTGACATTTTCGAGCAGCAAGAAACGAAGTTACCAGTACGATTGATCAAAACTACAAGTGAACGGAGACTACTTCAAGGACACGAGACAAATGTACTAAGAGTGAAAAGGGATATCGAAGATGTTTCCAGTGAACTGGACGATGGGGATTAAGGGTTGCACTTCTTGGATGAAACGCCCAGAATTCTATAGCTCTCGCCGAGCTAGGAACCTAATAAAACCAGTTCAAGATTTATGACCATCATAAAATGAGTTAAAAGAAAGAAAAACTTGAAATGCCCAGAACTCCTTTTCAAAAAAGGGGAGAAAAAAATTGAATCACAGGTGAAAAAGTTCGTTTTATAGAAAATGCACTTCACTATTGAGAGGTTATTTAACGAAGAAAATCGTGAAATGTTCTTGATTCCAGGAAAAAGTTCGCTATATAGAAAAATTCGCAATATAGAGGTTCGTAATATGGAGGTTGAACTGTATTTGCCCAATGACGCTGATTTTGTAATCACAGAAGCTCATGCAAAAGAGAGAAAAAAATCTATACATTTATAATCCTAGTGATTGGTATCATATAAAACAAAATAGTAAAAGAAAGAACCCTTTCAGCGTTGTCGAAATGAATCGGCAAGATTTCCTTTCCATAAAACCTTTGGAAGATGCTATTATCAACAGAAAAAATAAATAAATAAAAATAAACAAGTGAACTCTACCAGGGAATTGGCTTAATATGCGATGGGTAAAATTAGGAAGGTCAAACCAAAGCAGTATTAAGTTCAAATATAACTTTGACGAAGATAATACCTTTCATGCAATTGATATAAAAAAAATAGGTAGTCCAGGAATTTTAAAAAATAGTACTAAACCAATATATTACATCCTAATGGCAGAACAATTTCAAAATAAGCAAAAAAAGACATGTAAGTTTATTAAAATATATTCCTCCAATTAAACACGACTTTTACAGGACATTAAAAACAACACATGGAGATCAAAATTTACAATTACATAACCCGGAAGAAGATGTTTGTTTTGATGAAAAAACATAAAACTTATGAGAACAAATGTTATTGCATCATTTTTACATAAATTCCTTTCTTTTTTAGAAGCCAAAAGATATGTCCTAAAATTTTTAAGATGCTCTCATTGTTCCAATAAATACTTACGTTTTTATTTACGCTTCCTGTATACATCCTATTTTTTTTTTTCTCAGAACTTACACTTAGAAAAAATACTTTGTATACTTTTCTGATCAAATTAATAAACCAAGAATTTTAAAAATTAGTGTATCAAAAAACATTAATTTTCTCAATTTTTGTTTTCTGGACTTAACTGCATTGGCTTCTGAACGACTCATACATAAAAAATCTTTTGAATAGGTGATTCCACATTGAAATTACCTCCCCTGAAAAGGAAAAGCAGCATCAGGGCTATTGGCGACGAAGTTCGAAATTTTAAACCCCGATCAAGTGACGAGGACGTGGCACCCCATTCTCCAAACTGTCACAGCATGCCAACGTGACGACTTAGATCCTATCAGCCTCTTTGTACAATGTCCTCAACGGTACTGGAACTCGACAACACACACACACACAGCAGCTACAAGTTATAATTAGTATTCCTTTACTCTAGTCACTATTGATTATCAGAAGTTAAGTGTCAGTTATAAAATAAGATACAAAAATTATTTCCTAATGACAATCCGTTGTTTAAAGCAGTGGGCCTCAACCCCCAGTCCGTGGATCAAATGGTACCGGGCCGCACAAGGAATATTAAATTATTTCTATTTTATTTACTGTGGTGTATTTTTCTCACGGGTTTGTGGGACTTTCAAGGAAATCACTTTATATTCCATGTTAAATCACTTTATAATCCCTTTTTGTTGGAGCTGTATTTTATTCTGAGGCATGTTTAAATATAATTAATATAAAATTATAATATCAAAACAATATAAACAATCAATGACCCCACCCCTTTCAGCGAGCCGCGGAAAAATTATCGAACGTTGACCGGTCAGCGGCAATAAAGATTGGGAAGCACTGGTTTAAAGTTATTGTGAAAAAAACGCAAAGAAATAAGTACGTCACAAAAGGCTCATTACTACAATATCATGGGTGGTATAGGAATAGAGATATATCTCTATATATTTATTTACAACACTCTTTCTCATAACAGAGATAAAAAAAATACTTGACCGAAATTATTTTTAATCCATCTGGCCTAATGGAACTCGTTTGTATCAGCAATCGTCAAAGTGATGGTCCTGGAGAAAATTTAGCTGGTTCCCAGAAAAATGTGGAATATACTTACTCATCACGTTAAGTTTTAAGATGCATTGAAACATAATTTAATTGATGACAATACGTGAAAAGTTATAAAAATGCCCCTTCATAGAATAACGCTACGGTAAAATTTAATGTATCCAAAAACATTAATTTTCCCTATTTTTGTTTTTTGGACTTAACCGCATTGGTTTCTGAGCCACTCATGTAATGATAAGAGGTCATTATAAAAATATATTTAAGAATAAAACGCGTAATTCATTTCAGTATACTTTTTAATTACTTAATAAATTTGTTTGAGAGCTCTATGGGGGATTGGCAACTATGTCTTTAAATTCCAAATTTATATTTTCTTATAGTTGAAAAACTTTAATTCATATTAATGTACATAAGACTTACGTAATGTTTAACTCATCCAATTCTTCAGCTATTAGAGCACTATCTTTTTCAGCAATGACTTCTTGTTTCAGTCTAACTTTGTTAAGTCGTTCGATATAATCTCGCACTAGGGAAGTTTCATATTCGATATTGTACAGAGAAGTGGACAGTTCAATTAAATGACCAAATCTTTCACTCATCCTGTAAAAATATGCCAAGAAAAAACGTTTTATTACAATTACATACATTTGACCTTTTAAACTCTTCCGATTTTTTTTTATTTGATGCTAAAAATTGTAAGACCATATAACTTAACAAAATCTAATTTTCTTTTTTGTAAGATAAATTTAATGTATAATAAATTCTTTTTACAATAAACCATTTTCAATTTAACTTCGGATCCAAGATATGTTTTATTCATCTTAAAATAAATTAAAATTTTTTGAAAAATGGCATAACTTTAAATGTTTTATAATTAAAATAAAAAGAAAAGAAAAGAACTCGATAGAATATACTGTAACTAACTTGATGAATAGCTTGAAAAATGCAGTTTATTAAAAAAATATGCTGATTGTTAAACAATACAAGAACTTTATTTTAGTATCACTGTTTAGCAATAGTTTGATCACGAATCAGAATTAAATACTATCTATGTTTCACATATAACCGTGATCTCTAAATTTTGAACTTCTTCATTGAAAGGCATTCATTGAAAGTACTTGGTTCCTAATATTAGAAAAACATTTAAGCATTTTAAATTACACAGGTCTGCGACGAAAAAAATTGTTGTATATTTAACTAATGGGTTTAACTATATTTTTTGTGCTGATTACGGGAAAAATAGTGAAAAAATTCCATCACCCTTAGATAAGTCACAAATTTCATCTGAATTTTTTTTATTTTCAGGGGGTTTCAGGTCCAGTATGCGTACGATTTTTCAATATTATAGCCTATATAATTGGTGAATTTAGTCTGAATTATGGATCTTTTATGGTGAATAGGTTACTAAAAAATATATGTTATTTACAAACACAGTTTTATTCTATTTATTTGCTATGACAATGAATCTAAACTCGGAATACCAGTTCCTACTGGAACGAGATATGTCTCATTCTGTCTGCCCCCTCCCCAATCCTACTGGCTGCTAGGCGTTGTGCGCCGTGACTTTGGTTGCAGCCAGTGACTCAGTGTGGAGCTAGCCACTGTAGTGTAAACATCAAACAGTTTTATGCTACGGTATTTAAAGGAAATGGCTACTAGATGATGTGTTAACTCTACTAACTGTTTCTGTTATATTTGTGGGTCAAATACCGTCAAGAAGCAACAAAGGAACATTTCTAATTTTGTTCAGAATGTGTATTTTGCATACTTTGCTATTAAATTAGGTAACAAAGATAAATCTTGGGTGCCCCATGTAGTGTGTTCTGTGTGTGTTGAAGAACTAAGACAATGGTTTAAAGGTAAGAAGTCATTTCGTTTTGCAATACCCATGATTTGGAGAGAGCCTAAAAATCACAGTGATGACTGTTATTTGTGTTCTTGTTCAGTGCAAGGTTTCAATTTAAAAAACAGGAAGGACATTTCATACCCAACCATCATACGTTCCGCTATTCGCCCTGTACCTCATGGATCTGACTTGCCTGTTCCTTCACCTCCGGATACCCTGGACAACATTTTAGACGATTTAGACCAAATATCACATATTAGCAGCGACAGTGATGATGGCTACGATCCAGGTACAAATGACCCTGAACTTTTCTCTCAATCAGATTTGAACGACTTAGTACGAGATCTGGGCCTCCCAAAGGACACAGCGGAAGTTTTAGGGTCCAGACTTAAAGAAAGATATTTGTTAAACTCCGGTGTTTCATTTTCGTGGTACAGATTTAGAGAAAAGGAATTTGTCTCTTTTTTTACGCAAGAGGGGGACCTAGTTTTCTGCAACAATGTACCTGCAATTTTGGAAATGTTCAAAGTTATGTATGAACCAGAGGAATGGAGACTTTTTATCGATTCGTCAAAAATGAGTTTGAAAGCTGTACTTCTTCACAATGGTAACCAATATGCTTCTGTGCCTGTTGGACACTCAGTCCATTTGAAAGAATGCTACAAAAATCTTGAGTTTATTCTTAATAAGCTCAGCTACTCTGACCATAAATAGACCATTTGTGGTGATTTGAAAGTTATTTTTTCTAAGTTACTAGGTCAACAAAGGGGTTACACAAAGTTTCCATGTTTCCTCTGTGAATGGGATAGCCGTGACAGGAAACAACACTACGTAAAGCAGACGTGGCCAATCAGAAAGGCTCTTATTCCTGGAGTGGAGCGCAGATACCAAGGTCGTTGGAATGTCAACATGATGGCAGACTACTGTTGGATGTTAAAACGGGAAAATTCACAAGAACACAGCCGAAAAAGTACTAAAAGAAGCTTCGATGGGAAAAGAAAACGTTTTTACAAAGACTTATAATAGCATTTTCAACACATGTGTATCACTATTATTCTTATTTAAGCTATTTATCTTTGTTTTTCTTTCTTTTAGTTTATGTTAAAATAATACAAAGCCAAAGTTTTCGTTTTTGTACCTTTTTCAAATATTTTACCTTTATTTTGTAGGCAAACCTTACGTGATAGAAAAAAAACCATGTCATTTTTGAAATCAGCGCAAATAACTAAATAAAGATCAGTTAATAAAATCAAAACAATTTTTAAAAAAGTTTTTTTTGCAGACCTGTGTTATTATTAACAACTTTAAAACTCTTTTCATGCGTATACCTATTAACGAAGAAGAGAGAAGAATGTACTTTTTATTTCAGAATTTCAATATTTTTCTAATATGTAGCTTCCCGGTATGATTATTAAATTAAAAATACAAAATACTATCAACATAACGTAAAGGAAAAACTAAGTTTCAAAAGTTTATAAAACAAAATTCTAAAAATTAATATAAAAAAAAGTTAGGGTCAGAAGTTTATTACTTGTGTTTAGGAGTTAGCATCAAATAACTTAAATCACTCATTTTGTAAAATAATTGATTCGAGTTAAGTTTGAAAGGCTGGCAATATTTTTAACAGGGAGACAGAAAATCTATAATTTAGGGCTTAAATATTAATTTACATAATAATAATAATACTGTATGAATCATGATACTGGATTATATATTATGTAACATTAAATTATAAGTAGTATGATATAGCTAGCGAACACATATAGAAACGTACCCGAGTCTTTTGTTTTAGAGAATGTTAATTGGATGAAATAAAAAAAATTACCCGACTTTTTTGGACATAACATACGAAAATATCTAAATTTTTAACTGATTTTATTTTTTGTAGAAATCAACGTAGGTGGAAATTGCAGTCTTGTTTCATAAATATGACGCACATAAGGTAAAAAATAGTAAAATATAAACTTCTAAAAATGCCAAAAGATAAAGAATTTAATTTTAGGTATGAATATGGTATAGCCACTTTACTTGAAACAGAATGAGCTCAAAAAATCAGTAATCAACTGTGAAGAATCTCAATACAAATAAAATCTCAAATATATTTCTAAAGATATCTGAACCACCTAACACTGTGAAAATATACTAAAACAAAATAGCTTCAAGTAATAAGACGTTAATAAAAAAAGCATCGTTAATAGTTTTCATATGTTGTAAATCTGAAAAATCCAATGAATATGAGCACATCTGATGAACTGTAATAAATTTACAAAAATTAAGCCAAAATTTTTCTATGAGTAAAAGACATGAAGAAGATATCATTTCACCAATGAATGGTGAGTTCAAAGCGACGATTAAATTTAATTGCGATCACAAAATGAAAAAGAAGAGAATAACTCACTATCCCAATTAACCATATAGCATCTAAAAATTTTTGAAAGAGATGTTATAATGTCATATAAAAACCATGACCAAGGTTGTCGAATGGTCTCGAACATATGATCAGCGTGATTTCTGTCAAGTCATGGTTTCTGGTCCTGGTGCCATTGAAGAATATAGAGGAGTTTGCGGCGATGTGATAGCTATATGAACTTGTACCAACATCACGCGAAGACGATCGTTTTGGCGTGATCAGCTAAGTACTCGCATTTTCATTCGGAACGAAAAGTACCCAGAAAGAACCATCCTTCATTGGTGACACTAGCCGTGCAAAGAACCGCACCCTTCACGTGCCGCTGTCGTGGCGTCATCTATCCACCACAACAGTAACCAAACCGTCAAACATTGACGCAAAATAAGCCGTTACTTCTCGAAGTCGTCAAACAATGGCGCAATTAAAACCGTCACACACATGACGCAATTCTCAAGCCGTCACGCACGAAACTGACGCAACCCACCAAGTAACGCAACTGCTCACATGCTCTCCACGAATATGGTATCGTTCGTTTGCCTATTCATCAAAACACTGGGAGGGGAGCATGCGGCGATGTGATAGCTATATGAACTTGTACCAACATCACGCGAAGACGATCGTTTTGGCGTGATCGGCTAAGTACTCGCATTTTCATTCGGAACGGAAGGTACCCAGAACGAATCTTCCTTCAAGTTGATGTAAGCTTAATTTGTAGAGGCTCAAAATCCTCAAATTGACGTGGTATAGAAGTTTGGAGAATGGGGTACCAACTCAAATGCCATCCTCGCCATTTGATCATTGTTCTTTATTACAAAGTCAAGCTCTTATTGAATGAAAGCTATTTCTTTTGTCATTGTGATTAAGAGAGAAAATTAATAATAATGCTTAATGGAACACGGTCATTAAATAGAAAAAATGTAAAGATTCGATTTTAAATTGACAATGCGGCTTACTAAAATGTTACGCAAAAGGTGAAACTAAAAATTATTAGTGAACATTGTGGAATAAAGTTCTAAAAGAACGAAAACATTAAGAACGAATACAAGCACTTAAAGACGCATGCAAAAGTTTCACCTGATTCTTAAATTCGAGCAAAATGTATTTCCTTTATTTTCAAAATACTTAAAATATAATTATGGCAAAAAACAATAACATGCAAATGATGTCGGAATTAAAGAAATAATTACTTTTGAAGATTATCAGATATTAAATTTCTGATAATATCATTTTCATTCTCGACTAAGTCTGTATTAGCTATATATTCATTTATTTCTTTGGTCAATTCCAATTTTTCATTTATTTCCTCTTCTGCTACATTAGTATCTTTTTTAGCTTTTGATTTTTTTGATTTTGATCTAGGAAAAGAAGAAAAATTATTGACATTAGTGATACTTTCTCTCTTACATATAAATGGTAAATTTAATTCTTAAGCACCATGGTTGTAAATCATGGTTGACACACATTGATATATAAACAGTAAAAAAATAAAAAAAAAAACGCAGCTTGATTTTAATTTAGTTTCATTATTAAACATCAATGATAATTGTGTTAATAAAGATTACGTAGAATTTCCATGAAGTTAAATATTCCCAAATATGATTTCTACTTTTTAATCAATAATAATAATACATTTAAATATCATATTGAGGTAAAATATTCTTAGAAAGATGAATTTTTTGAAAGAAAATAGTGTTTACAATTAAGGTATGACTGTTTAGATTACTAGTAAAGAAAAAAGGGAACAAAAATTTAATCAAAACTATCCAATTCTGCATGATATATATTTTAGAAATAGAAAATAGGACAAAAAAAGTTTTTTATAGAATGTTTGATATTTATAGAGAAACTATTCTAATTACAAAATAATTGAATGAACAGTCGTACTTTTTTCAGCCTATTCTAATGTATATACCGTAAAATACGGCGTATAACGCGCACTTTTAACACAAAAAACGAGATCGAAATTTGCGGGTGTGCGTTATACGCCACGTATAAAAATGATAGGTCCAAAAATAAAAAAACAGAGATTAACATAAAAAAAGTTTGACTTCTACATATATCGAAGTACTGTTTATTTAAAACAAATGACATACCTAATGAACTTAAAGGGTTATATAGGTAAATAATATACTTATAGGCAAATAGTATACTTCTAGAAAATCTAGAACTATATGTCAGTTGTGAACCCAGTTTATACTCAAAACGAAAATTTCATAAGAACAACACAAAATTCCACATTTTATTCAAGCGAATTCCATCAACTACATTTTTTTTGGCTCCTTGCCAAAGACCAAAATACAAAAGTAGCTCGTTCAAAATATTATCTCGTGATCGCAAAAACGAGTAATTTAATAACATTACTGTGTAACCCTGACACCTTCTCTCCGAGTGTCATATTAGATCCAAAGATCAAATATGGCTAAAACAATCTAAGGGTCACACGTTACACCCAAAATGAAACACTGTTTAGTCACTATCTTAATATTATACATTTACATAAAAATACTCAACACTAAATTTTACACAAATATTCTTCTTAACTTAATCATCTAACAATAAAGCTAAGAAAATGTTTAAAACCTAAATTAATCTTAAATCCTTCTTAAAGTTCTTATTTAATTACAGTTTACATTTACATTCTGGATAGCGCATCTGCATTAACTAGTTTAGATCTTTTCATGTGGCTTGCTTCAATGCCATGGCGTTGAATGGCCAACGCCCACCTCTGCAATCTCGGACATTAGGGTGCAGCACTAGTGAGGAATACTAGAGGATTATGATTGGTTAGTAAGAAAATCTTTGCTCCACACAGTAAAGTTTCAAATCTTTTTTAGAGCCCAAATAATAGCATACGCTTCCCTTTCGATTGTTGACCAATTTTGTTGGCTTGGGTTCAGTTTCTGGCTCCCAAAAGCTATGGGATGAATGTTGTCTTCTCCATCCAATTGACCTAGACAGCATCCAACCACCGTCTGAGAAGCATTCGTATGCAAATATAGTACGGTTTCTCTATGTCTGGGACCTGCAACTCTGTAATTCTACATAGTGCTGTGTGTGTGTGTGTCTTCGACTGGAAAGCTTCTTCAGCCTCCTTGCTCCATGGAATATCATTAGGGACTTTCTTTTTAGTGAGCTCCGTCAATGGTAGAGCAATTTTTGCAAAGTTCGGAATATACTGTCTATAAAAATTGCACAATCCCAAAGCACTTCTCAGTTGTTTCTTGGTCGTTGGTGCCTGTAAGTTCTGAATCGCTTTTATTCTTTCGTTGTCAGGGGAATGCCTACCTGAACCAATGACATGTCCTAAGTATTTAACTTTTTGTCTTGCAAACTCACACTTTCCTAAATTCACTGAGAAATTAAAATGCTCCAATCTTTTGAAAACTTCTTCTAGATGATTTAAATGTTCTTCCCACGTATCAGAGAATATTGCTAAATCGTCGATATACGCACATGCAAAATCAGATATAGTTTGAACCACTTTAGACATAGCTCTCTGGTAGGTTGCAGCAGCGTTTCTTAACCCAAATGGTAACACATTCCATTGGTACTGTCCTCGATGAGTTCGGAAGGCTGTTAGATGTTTGCTGCTGTCTTCCATTGGTATAGACCAATATCCTTTCAACATATCTAGTACAGTAATGAATTTTTTCTTCCCTACTAAGAAATTCAACTCCATCATATTCTGCATTGGATATGCGTCCAGCACGGTAAGGGCATTCAAGCTTCTGAAATCTATGCATAACCGAATTGTTCCATCCTTCTTATGAACACATACCACGGGGTGTGCTATTTCACTTACAACAGGTTCAATCAGCCCTAACTCTAACAATTCGTCTATCTGCACGTCTACTTTTCTCTTTAAGTTTCCTGGTATCTTATAACTTTTGTGTTTCATCGTCTCCTCCTCATTCTTCAGTTTTATCACATGTTCACCAACTTTAGCTCTTTTTATTTTTCCAGAAAACAACGTCCTGTGTCGATGTAAAAGATCCTTCAGTTGAGTTTGTTGCTTCTTAGATAGGTAATCCAACGTCACTCTGTCCAATGCTTCGTCATTCTTCTCAGCAGCAGGAACTGTTGGCGTTTCATATATCTCACCGAATTCATCATCAATATCATAAATAACTCCAACCGTTTGAACTCTCGCTCTGTATTCTCTGATCTTGTTAACATGCAGCAATCTCAAATAACCTCCAGCCATCTGCAAATAATATGAATTTGGTTTTACTCTTTTAACAACTTTAACTGGACCTGTCCATCTAGCATATAGCTTATTCGTCGAATCAGGTATCAAAACAAGCACTTGATCTCCTGGTGCAAATTCTCGATGTTTCTTTTGCCTGTTGTAATATTTAGCGTAGCTACCCTGTTGCACGTCACTTGTTAACTTTGCTTTGTGGGTTGCTATTTCTAACTTTTCTTTTAGCTTTTTCAAATAACTCTCTACTGATCCCTTCATATTCAAAGGTAACAACGTGTTCCCAGTCCAAATTGACTTCAGTATAGACAACGGTCCTTTCGGATCTCTTCCATACATTAGTAGAAAAGGTGGTGTACCGGTAGTTGCGTTTGGAACTTCACGATAAGCCCATAGTAAAAACGGTATATGCCTATGCCAACTTCTTCCTTCCTCTCTGATAATGTGGTGCAACATATTCTTGAGAGAGTTTGGTTCCATCTCTCAATTAACCCGTTTCCTTCTGGATGGTATGGTGTTGAAAACTGCGGACAAGCTCCTAAAATCTTCAAAAACTCTTGCGTTAAACTGGCCGTAAAATTTGTTGCATTGTCCATTACGATCACTTCTGGAATTCCTGTTCTACTGAATATTTCGAGCAGCGCTTCACACGTACTCTTAGCCGTTAGTGACTTGAGTGGGATTGCTTCCGGCCACTAGAATGCTGGTCCATCAAACAAAGTATGTATTTATGTCCTTGTGATGATACTGGAGCTACAGGACCAATTAAATCAATCAACGTTTACTACTTGGAATGGCAATTCAGGACGAGACAGGTGTTATATCGGAATTTTGTCAACCGAACGAATTACTTTTCTAAGCTGACAACCATGACAGGAACTACAATATGCTTTAATCTACTTTACCATCCCTGGCCAATAAAACGAAAATTTGATTCTCTGAATTGTTTTATGAGCTCCTAGATGTGCTCCGAACACTGATTCATGTGCAATTTCTAGTATTTTCCTCTTCCTCATTTCAGGAATCAGTAACTGTTTTATCCTATTTCCGCCCAATAGCTCTTCATGGTACAGGATATCATTTTCTATCACATATCCTCCTTTATTTCGCCTAACAAAATTCCATGCTTCCTGAAGAGTATCACAAATCTGTGTTGCTGTTTCTTGAATTTTTCTGTGTTATTTCCATTCTCCTCATCATATTCTGTTATAGTTGGCTCTTGTTCTTCCTCTTCAGTATTTACACTCTCATCTAACGATTTTTTGGAGGAATCTGATCTTCAGTTCATAGCGGCTGTAAATCTGGTACTGTATATTCTTTCTTGTTCTAATAATGCTTCATAAGTTTCAGTATCCAATAATATGGCAGTATTCAGCCCATCCACAGTTGCCACCACCGTTTTAATTACAGGCGTAATATACCCATTCGTTACCAAACCAATATTCACTTCTTTTAGTTCAGCCTTTAAACAATCACCAAATGCGGGTTGCAACATTATATGTCCTTTGTAATTTACTTCCTTTCCCACTACACTGCTTTTAAACACACTAATTTGTGCACCTGAATCCACTACAGCTTCATATTCTGTTCCACCATACGAAATTTTTACTATTTTAAGATCAGACATTTTTAGTTGAACTGCGCTGCATTTCTTATTTTCCCTTACAACTTAGCCGTTGAATCTCGCTGTGACTACTTTGCTTTCATCCTCAACTACTTTGACTTCTGCCACTAGCACCTCAGATACCTTTACCTCAGCAACTTTACCCTCGGTCTTTCCTCTGGCGTCTTTCTTATCCCTGCAAAATCTCGCAAAATGTCCTACTCGTCCACAATTGAAACATGTAACTGATTTTTGGAAAGAATTTCGCTTATCATATCCACTGCGGTTGTTTTATTCTTGTCTATATCCTTCACCAAATGTATGACATTTTCTATTGCACATGCTAGGTTTTTCCCGATAGGAATTTCTATACGGTTGAGACAAAGTAGCTTTAGTGGCTTGGTTATATTGTGTGCCTTGCGTTTTCATAATCATCTAACTTCTCAGTAAGATCGTCAACTGTAACAATTCTACTCCAGTCATCAATAAAATGTTGCTGTATATCCCTGGAAACCTGTTCCTTCATCTGCTCTACAATGACGAGTTGTTTCAGCCTGTCAAAATCGTAGATTTTTAGTCCCGAAATCCACTCATTAAAATAGTTCGCCAACTCAAATCCAAAATTTCGCCAAGCGTTCTCGGCCGATTTACAATGCCTCTTAAATTTTATTTTAAATGCTTCTGGGCTCAATTTAAATCTTTTTAATAACATACCTTTTATATGTTCATAATCATTTGCCTCTTCTTCTGGTTACCTGGCAATCAAATTCGCCATTTCTAACGGCCAAAGCTCTTCCTAAAAACGCCATTTCTCATCCACTTTTAAAATAAACTTCCTCAACTGTACAACTTATTAACAATTTACTAGAGATTCAAAATTGTTCACTTACTACTAAATGTTGGATATAATTGAAATTCCCTCACTTCAGCATAGTTTCGATGTCGCCAAGTTTCAAAACAGTTCACGATTCTTAATCTTGAGAACAATTCAAAATCCTTTCTTCAAAACAGTTCTAAATCCTTAATCTTGGAAACAATTCGAAATCCATTAGGGTTTGCCCGCGCAAATGTCAGTCGTGAACCCAGTTTATATTCAAAACGAAAATTTCATAAGAACAGCACAAAATTCCACATTTTATTCAAGCGAATTCCATCAACTACATTTTTTGGCTTCTTGCCAAAGACCAAAATACAAAAGTAGCTCGTTCAAAATATTATCTCGTGATCGCAAAAACGAGTAATTTAATAACATTACTGTGTAACCCTGACACTATAGATGCTATTTTTTCCAAAATTTTAAGATAATATCTCGAATAAATGGCTTCAAAACATATCATTGTACACGGACATTTCTGATTTCTTCGTAAAAAGGAGGTGCGCGTTTTATGGCGAATATACCAAAGAATTAAAAAATGCAGCTTGAAAGTATAGTTGCGAGTTATACGCCGGATTTTACGGTATATAAAATTTAATCACTCATTCTCTTTTAATTACATGTGACGTAAAGAAAAGAAAATTATTGATTTTGCGCAAATTTAGTTAATTAAAGTTGCTTTGTACATTCAAAAATCCTTACTTAGGTAAAGTATCATCCTCGTCACTAGACCATGGTTTAAAACTTCGAAGTCATTTGCCAAAAGCCCTCGTATAGTATTGCAATATGACATCAATAATCAATTAATACATAAGCTTTAAAATATTCGAAAATTCTTGGAAACATTCTTTTTGCTTGAATATGAGTAATTACTGTTGTTTTTAAAAGAAGTGTTGCAAATGCTACCACTTCATCACCAGAAAAAACGCGCATGTTTTTAGCTTTGGATCTACTGTAAAAGCAGGATTTATCATAGAGGAATTCACATCTCTGCGAATTTGATAGATACTCTACCTCAGATACCTCGCATTGGGTTTAAAACAAAATTAATTTAATATTACAATTACATTCTTGAATAATAATAATAAAAAGTTGTAACATTTGATTATTTACATCTAACATCACTTACTTCGCTACGTCTTCTTCTTCAGTGTCTGAAGTTAAAAGTAAAGAGGTGCTTTCCTAAAATATATACATATATCTATTCAACAAACAAACAAAATACATGCCGTAAAAAATTAGAATATTTCAAGATCATTATGACATTTACGCGTACATTGTGCATTGATGTCTAAAAGCAACTTAATAGAAGTGCTTATATAATTGCTTTTAAGGAATATATTTCACACAGAAGGTAAGAGAACTTCTATAAAGTCATTCCTCTAAAAAAAAGAGAAAATAATAGCACAGATCAAGATGGATATATTTGCAAAAAATCTTAGATTAGACGTTCCATCCATATTGTTATGTGAATAGAAAAGTTTTGAAAATTCCTAGTACCAGTGGAATATTACTTTCGTGTGAAGACTTACATTTAAAAAATGCACACACACAGAAACAAGGGCCGAGGTGTATTTTTAATGCATAGAAGCAGGAACGTCTTAAGACTCTTCGAGGCCTGGGCTCAGAGAAATCTTAAGATTTTTTGAGGCCCTGGGACCCTATGCAAAAGTAGATCCTAAGAACTTTAAAATTAGATTATATAGCAGCGATACTCAATCTGCGGTCCACCGAGCCATTTTAAGTGGCCTGGTCATGGCCCATTGCTATGAAAAATTTACTTATTTAAGAACCTTGTATTAAAAATTTGGTGGGAAATTATTTGTCAAAAAATCAATTATATCAATTTTGCTTTTGCTCTTGGTGTCGCACGGATACGAATTGATATTCTTTTTCTATTAGGAAGGGTTACGGTTAGTGATAACAGACAACAGTGGAGTAGCGACAATTATATAGGTGGAACTAATTTTTAACTATCTTTCGTATCTTTCAAGCGAAAAGTATTCGAAGAAGATATATATCGTTTCAAGACGATTGGGAGGCTGACTATTTTGTAGTGAACAACAAATTGGATCAGTAATTGTTTGATTTATCACGAAAGTGCTGTATTTAAAAAATACCAATAAACAGGAATCATTCAGTAACACTTTTCCCTCGAAGATCTATTTCAAGAGGTGATAAACAGGCTTTCTTTAATAATCTTTGCAACAGCATCAGCAACAAAGTACTTTGTCAGTGGTAATATCACAGCGGTAACAAGGACATCCTACGAAGTTTGTTATATTATTGGTAATCATAGAAACCGTTTACTGATACAGAAATTGTGAAGGAGTGTTTCTTAAATGCTTCTAATTTAGTGTTAGTGACAAAAATAAAAAGTGTAAAAAATAATAATTGAAAAAAAAGCAAAACAGAGGAGTTATAATATTTTAATCAATTTTCCACATTTTAAATTTCCTATGGTATCTTGGTCTTGAAGCATCTCCCCCCTTTCTCCCTGAGGCCTACGGAAATAACTAACATATGTATGCGGCCCAGCAGGAAAAAAGGTTGAGTATCCCTGGTATGTAGCATCCATTGTCAAATGTCAAATACTCGTTCAAACGGTAATTGGAACAAATAAATGTGCACGACTCACAATCTCAAAAAACGATGGCCGGATTTCGACTAAATAAGTTGAATGATTGTTTATGGTATTAGGCTTAGGCCTTGACATGGACAATGGTCATCAAATAATAATACAGTCTTAACACTTTTGCCAGTTGATATGCTGTTTGAAATACTCTGTTTTTCAGAGAATAAGTACGGCAATAATATTTGGCTACATTAAAATTATCCGGATCATGATGTTATTAAGACAGAGTCGAGAACGAAATGAGCAAGGGCGAGGCCCTGAGGCCGGGCCCCGTTAGCCTATGCCTTAAGACGTCCCTTGCATGGGAGGTTGGCAGGGGGATCGGTCTAACCCAGGGGTTGCAAATCGTGGCTCTTTACATAGAAGGATGCAGTTCTTCAGTCTTCTGCCTCAATGAATTATAATTAAAAAAATAACCATGTCGACTAAAAATTGGTTCCATTTCTCTCTTTCCTTAAGTAAAATTAATTAATAATACACTGAATAATTACAAATTTGTAATTATTCAGTGAAAAAATTACTTGTATTTACGTATATACTTAACTATTTTACTGTACTTAAAATAGTTATTTAAGATTGTTATGCCTGTATTATAGTTTATTTTTCATTAATAAAACTTACCGAGGATCAGTGAAATATTACAGTTATTTCTAAAGCAGTAACAGTCCAATTGTGACGGGGCTTTATCGGAATTACTTCTATTAATCCTCTTGGGATTTCTTTGGGACCAGAATGGCAATTCTTTTCAATCAACCCAAGAAGAGAGCGTGGTTATGCAGATTAGGAATTGTATATATTGGAACGTTAGTATTCGCGAGGAGCGCTAAGTAAGCTAAGTGAAGTAAGGTGAAGTGCTAGGAGAAGAGTGTTAGTACATTCTATGAGTTTGGTGAGTAGGTCTAAGAGTGCTATTGAAGATAAGCCTTAAGTGGGTCCGAGACCAGAAGAGTATTGCCTTAGCCAGAGCAAGTCAGATTGAAGGATAAATTGAGGATTTACGGACCGTAGCTGTTCGCCAAGGAAATAGCGGTAAGCTTGTTTGTTTAAGCTTTAAGAATAGAGAGGATAATATTAGGAATTAATCTATAAAGATAGATTCAGTAGTTAATTGTGCTATTTATCAGAAATACGGTCTGCGTCGCATCACTCCTGATCATAAGCCTCCTAGACTATTGTTGTTTTATTGTATATAAATTAAGATCATAATAAAAACTGACTTTATTATGGCAGAGTTTAGTGGTTCATCTTTCGTTCCCTCAGGCATAGGTCGCGTGGATGGTGAGGAGAGGATACTCCCAGGGCGCGAGGTATCACAAGGGCCCCCAACCCTGGGGACATCACACAATTTATTGGTAAAAATGCCGCCATGAAAAGACAGACCTTGAAATGATTTCCAACAAGGTTTATATTTAGTTTCATAAATGAGTTACGAGAACACTCGTGATTTTGGATACACTAGAATACAAATACAACAGAAATGACAAAAACATTCCTTATTTAATGACACATGCTTTAAGATAATTAAAAATAGTATTGAAATGACTTTTGCATGCAAGAACAACCAAAATCAATTTTAATTATCAATGGGAGAATAAAATTCTAGAATAAAGCACTTACGGTATTACTGATACAGAATTTCTTTCACGAAGCTCGAAATTTAAATTCACACCATTTTGAAATTTTCGTAATGGTTGTTCTTGCACTCAGCCACAGATATAAAAATATCTTCACTAGTTCTTAGCTTGTGAAGAAGTGTAAAATATTTCTTTGGATAAAATTGTATTTGAATATAATGCAAGGTATTGATTGAAGCATAAGAGTCATAATCACAATCGCTAACAGAGCCCTCTCCTCTCCAGTGCAAGCGTATGCATATACATAGTTTAGACTTTTTGATAGATTCTGTAGGAAGATTCGAACCAGGCACCTTTCGTTCCGAACGCCAGTACTTTATCGATCACGCCAAAACGATCGTCTTCGCGTGATGTGTAAGTACTGGTTTTATTTATATACCGCTACACTACTCTCCCACCAGTGAGATGGATAAGCGAACGATTTTTTTTTTTCGTTCGTTATGGAGAAAAAAAGGAAGTTCATTTATTTATTGAATTCTCTCTCTCGTTATTTTTTTTTATTCTTCTTATTTATTTAATTTTTAAAGATAAAGGTGATCTATCGTTTGTTTCGGAGAGAGTATGTTTTATTTTTATTTATTTTTCTTTTTTTTCTCGTATTTATTGTTATTTTTTTTAACTCTCTCTTCTTATTATTATTTTATTTATTTATTTTTCTAGCGGTAGATGGCGCCACGACAGTTCAGAAAGTTGCGTTTTCTTTCTTCAGTCCAGGGTCACCAATGTAGGAAGATTCGAACCGGGCACCTTCCGATCCGAACACCGGAACTTTATCGATCACACCAAGACGATCGTCTTCGCGTGATGTCTAAGTACTGTTTTTATTTAGATACCACTACAATTCCTTCTTTTAGACTCTTTGATACTTTAATTTCTTTTTTCACTTACAAATTAGCTCTTTTGTGTCAAAAGTTTGCCGACAACCCAATCCTTGAGAGAGAGAGAGAGAGAGTGTGTATGCCTCTATCTAATACAAAAATTTTTACTACCAGTCACTGTGCTGGTTTATCCATTGCACATGGGGCGGGCACCCAGGGGACCGCATAAGCTGACTTAACTAGATTTTCTGGTAATAAATTTCGATCCACCAGTAGATCTTCTGCACCCAGGGTCCGAAATGAGCTTAAATCGGCACTGACTATTTATATGAAGTACAAGAGGTCTATTAAATCAGTTGATCATTGAAATGAAAATCTTTTTCAAATAAAACCTGCATAACACTTTGCTTAGAGAAATTCCTTAATTCTGGGCACTTATTCCAATCTTTACTTGCCGAAAGAAAAAAAAAGCATTTTGTACAACGTTTCATATAGCAAACCAATGTCATACTTTAAATTTGTAAATGTATGTCTGTTTAGAATATCTTTACACATTTATTAAATCCATCGAAACTAAATAACAAATTCTTTACAAGTATAGAATTAAAGTAGCATTTTTATATTTTAAAATTTCTTTTTTTTTCTTTTAATTTATTTATTTTACTATACCTCATAAATGGATTTTTTTAAAAAAGCTATTTCGTACCGTAATTCTTTCAGGGATAGAAAAGAATGTTTCCTCCAGCCAAGATATTTTTGAAGAATTTTGTGACATTAGAGCATCGTATTCCACATATTTTTCGAAACTTTGTTGCAACATCGTTTGTAATTCTTTTCTGAATTCTTGAGCTTTCTGGTGATTTTTTAATTCCTCATTATCTAGTATATCTTTCAATCTTTCATTATGAGGCTACACAAAATATAATTTAATAAAAATGTTGCATGCTTCAAAAATGCTAAAAATAAATTGATATTCATCTATCAGATGAAAATATTCAAAAAATATTTTTTAAAAATCATAATCGAAAAACAAATTAATAATCATTTTTTTATTACTTAAACAGTAGTTAGCACATAATGGTCATTGATTAATTTTGTGCAGTTTGATTGGATAAAAAAAAGTAATTACTAAAATTTTTTGCTTAACGTTAACGGCCGCTTATTACTGTTTTTGAGCGAGAAAATTAAGAAATCATTGCTTTGTTTAATTAATCTGAAAAAAAAGTGTATAAATCAATTTCAATGAAGCTTTCGTTTACTAGTCATTTTGAATTAGTGAACATAATGTTTGTTGGCGCCAGTTGGCGAGAATTCTTTTTGTATTAATTTGGCTCCTAGCCAACAGTTCAAAAGTATAACGATCCCATACGGTTGGGATCCGTTTTGCGTATTAAGAAAAATTTATGAAATTTACAGTCCCTTTAATTATTTTAGTCAAGAATGTTAATCCCATGGAATTCTTATGTTCTTTCTCAAAGCTAGACTTAATGTGTTCGTGTATTTTTATATTAAAACAATGAAGGGTATCTGAAAGAGCAAATAATAATAAAACTTCTGAAGAACAACATTTTCCCTCTAATTTTTCAAAAAGGTTTTTTAAGCATCTAAAAACCTACAAAAAAAAACCTTTAAAACAATTTCAGAATTTTTTTTAAAAAAGTTTGAGGTAAAATTTAATTTGGTTAAAATTTTTACTATTTTTTTTATCTTTACCATGCACTATGGCATTAATAGTAGTACAATTACTGTTTATTTTAGGAGGGAAGTAAAATTTTCAGGGAATGCCCGAATTATGTTGAATTTCCAATTATGAATTGTCTAACAGTTATTTTGAATTATGAATTCAAAATAATTGTTAGACGTAAGCCTTAATTTAGAGTATGATGCAAGTATTGTTATATATAATTATTTTGATTTACACGCCAATCGTGTGTTCAATGAATCAATGTCAAAGAAATCAGAATACAGTGCCTTACATTATTATTATAGCAACAAAAGATTTTAGTTTGAATTTAAATTGGCTGTGACCACCACAATTTTGAAACTTAGTCAAGTAACTAGAACAACACCGTTAGGCGATATCTCATTATTCTAACTTTTATACCCCTAGGCAGTAGCGCACACAGGAATTTTTCAAGGGGGTCCGGGTTCGAAAGTTCACCATTCTTGTATCATGCTCCTTTTGATTTTGTCGATTTTCGGGAACAAAACACTGTAAAAAACTAATTATTGAATAAATAATTAGCATTAATTAATAAAATTAATCCTTAATAACAAATACAAAATTAAATTTTACGTACTATATACTTAGAATTATAATCAATCAGAAAAAAAAACAAGGACTTTGAGGGGGGATCCGGATTCCCAGGATACCCCTCTTGTGTGTGCCACTGCCCCTAGGGACTGATGCATGTTAAATCTGTTGAGGACCTAATCCTCCCATTAGCGTGATCAATACCCTTAGAGCAGTGCTTCTCAAACTTTCAATACTGGCGCCCCCCTTTTCGATCACAATTTTTATTGCGCCCCCCTTATACATTAATAATGTACTGAATGCAATAATAATGCACTTTGACGCTAAAGCTACAATAGGCGATCTTAATTATAAACCATACAAATTAGTAACATAAGTATTAAATTTCGTATACTACTTTTAAGCACACAAAAAAATAATAATAATAATAAATAAAATAATAGGATAATTATTATGTTATTTTTCCTTTCTCTAATTTTTAAATTGAACATATTGCAAAATGCGGTGGCTGCTTAGAAGACAAAATATAGATATCTGCTAAATATAGAAAAAGAACTCGGAGGGTCAATTTCTAATCATAAGCATTCCTTATAAAAACTTTGCTTTCCAAGACAAGCTCATGGAAGTAGTTAATACTTATTAAACTTGTTCTTAATTTAGTATTAATTAATTAGTTATAAAATATTCTGTGCAGCACTAATTAATTAAGAGAAAGTTTACTTACCTACTTTCAAGGACTTTTCAATTTTTCTTTGGTAACAAATAAACAGTTTTGCCGGAACTAACGATTTCGAAATCTGTGTGTCCCGCGCGACCACTTCCGGGTTTTAAGTATATTCATTATCATAATATGTATGTTACTGCTAAAAAATTGCGTGAAACGTTTTTCGTTATGCTTTATATGTTGAGAATACTTATAAAAATATGTATTGGGAAAAGTAATCCTTCATAGTGCTTTCTCTCCGTGGTTTTCCAAACATCATAAAACTCTTTTGCATGGAAAAAAGCGCAACAGAGAAACACATAAGAGAGGGGTCATAACTAACTGTATCAATAACTTAGAAGGTCAAATAGATTACAGCTATAATGTGCAGTATTTTAAAAATAATGACAGTGATGAATTTTTTATGTTCCTAAATTTTTTCGATTCTGGGTCTGGGATCTGTTTTTTCTCTGAAAGAGTAGTATGTTAGTTTCAAAGATAAAGCGTAATAAAAGAATCTCTCATCATGGGATTACAGCAAATCAAATAAAAGTTTTTTTATTTGGTTATAGGATCAAAGATAGTTAATTAAGTATTGAAGAAGTTTTTATTTTTGATGACTTAATATCGCGCGCGCGCTTATAAATTATATCAGAGTAAAAGTGCATTTTTTATTATGTCTGAAAGTATTTTGTTTTAATTCATTCCAGTAAACTAATTATTTTTTAAATCTTTTATTTTCGATATGCTCGCGCCCCCCTCGTAAGGTTATCGCGACCCCCAGGGGGCGCGCCCCACAGGTTGAGAAACACTGCCTTAGAGAATAAAATGCTAACGTAGGTATCATCTTCATCATTTGACCATGGTTCGAAATTACGTCTAATTGACCCAAAGTTGCTTCAGAGTGTGACGTTAATAAACAACCACTCAATCTACGCCATGGGAAGAATTGAAGAAAGTTCTTTTACACTTGACAAGATAAAATACTAATCAATATTCCACATAGCTGATCTTTCATGGAATTAGGATTAGAACCTGTTATTCTACTTGAACATCCTAAAGCAAGAAGTTTGTGACCATAAACATTTAATTACTACCTGCTCTCAAGGGAAAAGAATGTTACTTTGAGATTTATACCTTTAGACTTGTTATTAATCCTGCGTCTGCTCCATTCTTAGTCCTTAAAAGAGATATCTCATGATTCAACATCGATATTATTTCTTGACAATTTGACTGTTCGTTTCCAGCCATCATTAGCTTATGTGCCAAATCAGCCTTGAAGAATTTAGTCTGTTTTATTTCTTCATCTAATTCCTGCAGTAATGAGATTTGAAGTATCATGCATAATTACATAAAAAGAAAGAGCTTAATTATATATTTCAAAAATTCTGATATACTTACTTGTAGACCATCTATGACGCAAGCAGTGTGAGCATTCTTGTGACACATAGTATAAAGTTCTCGCTCCAGAGCTCGTATGGATTTTCTCAATTCAACATTCAGAAGTTGAGCAGCTTCAAATCTTGATATAAGACTATCCCGCTCTTCCATCAGATATTTAGTGTCACGGTGAGCTCTCTTAGTTAAAAAAACAAGACAAACGAATCAAATAAAAGTACAAACAGTGTGCTCAGTTTTTCGGCAATTCTTTGTTAGAATATATTATGTCATTTAATAAATATTGTAAAGGAATGAATTCTGTAAATATTGAGTAGTTTTTTTCAAAGCACAGTTGGCTCTCTCGATTTCTCAAATCATAAAAAAAAATTTCATTCTTTTAATAAAAAAAAAATGTCTAAAGTATTTATTAACTAAGTCTTATAAAAACAGGTGAAATATTCTTAATATATATTTCCTTTTTTTCTTTTTAACAGGTTCTAATATTTTAAAATAGATCGTTAAAAGTTTAAAACTTAAATTGTACTATAGAATATATTTTATCAAAAATATGTATCAACGGATAACATTTAAAAACTGAACCTTTTTATATCGCCATTGTAAATTTTAAAATTGAAAATAATTTTTTCTAAACTCTTAAGAGATATTTTTCTTTTTTTTTTCTGTGTGCATTTATTAACTTCCTTAAGTGTTATGGATTGCAAATATGTTTAACTGAATATTCATGACTATGGATTTTGAATTTATATTTAAATAAATGTTAAAATATATATATATACACAATACACTGATACACACTGATTCAATGATCCTCTATTATTTTCAAAATCAATATTAATTATCATTTTTAGTATAACAGGTAATTCAAATTTTAAAATCTGAAATTGAGTAAGAGAGTTGAGTCATGTTATTACGACCACTTGTTAACATCTAGAATAACAATTTTTGCAGCATGAACAGCAGCTAGATGCGTTGGAAATGGCATGTAGACCTGAAGAATAGTTTACAGCTGATATTTGATGATTACTGAGATATATATGTGGGAGACAACAAGGGGTCCAAGACATTTGTCTTTCTTCAGATTTATTTAAACTTAACAAAAATTAATTAAAAAAAAGGTAGCTATTCTACAATTAGATTTCCATGATGTGACGACGGGAACGCCTGCTCGCGGACCTCAGTCTCTTTCTCCGCTTTTTCTCTCAATGGTCAAAGTTTTTGTTTCACTTTGGATCAGCTGCGCCTGCGCGCGAAGACTGCGTGCTTTGTTTCGTTGAGAGATTCAATTGGATGACGTCTCCACAACCGATTCCACATATATAATGCGGACAGACCGACCGACATTATCCCAAAGATTCTCTCTTGGGTTCAAATGGGGAAACAGAATACAGAAAAACACTTGAAGGTTTTCGTCTTGTTCCTCAAACCAATTTTAGATTATGCATGGGGCATAGCTCTGCTGAAAAATTCTATCCTTCTAAGAAAAAAAACAGTCAAGCATGTGTAGGTGGGTGGACTTGCAACAAGGAATACAAAACTCAATTTGTTCTGTGTACCTCCGATAGATAGGAGAAGACCCAAATAGAGTCATGGAAACATTCTTGGCACCATAACTTTGTCCCCACCATATTATGCTCTTCCAAAAATTGCTGCATGGTATTTCTTTTCAAATGATTCTTGTCTAAGACATGAACGCTAATCCGTTTGATGTAATGAAAAACGAGATTCACATTGGAGGAGGCAACCTTTCGCCAGTTAAAAACAGCCCAGTTCTGGCATTGCTGCACAAATGGGCTAAATTCACGGGACGTCATAGACACAAGATAACTACAATCACGTGTTTCCATCCAATCAGTTCATGCATTTTGCAGTTTTCAACTGCAGAAACTTTCTTTCAAAAAAAACAATAACAACGCTCATAAGAAAGTAAAATGCACTATGTTTAAAAATACAAGTAAAGAGTGTTTTTTTCCAGGTATAGAAGTTTAAGTTGGCATTACTTTCCAAGATGGTGACCGATTTAACAGCTGTCAAGTGATTTATTCTCAGTTTGTTTTGGCAATTCATCAAAACGATCATCAAGCAAGGCGTAGATTCGTCGAATGGGCTCAAAACGAGATTGCCGTTGTTCCCGATTTTCATAAGCGAATTTTGTTTAGCGATGAAGCGCACTTCTGGTTGAATGGCTACGTCAACAAACAAAACTGCTGCATTTGGAGTGAAGCTAATCCACAAGTGTATTCGAAACACCGTTACATCCAGAAAAACTGACTGTTTGGTGCGCTTTATGGGCTGGTGGAATCCTTCTTCAAAAACGATGAAAGCCACAACGTTACAGTCAATGGTGATCGGTATAGAGCCATGATTACTAACTTTTTCATTACTGAATTGAACAATCATGATATCCAGGGGCTGTGGTTCCAACAAGACGGTGCAACATGTCACACAGCTCGTGCCACAATCGATTTATTGAAAGACACGTTTGGTGACCGCCTAATTTCACGTTTTGGACCTGTGAATTGGCCTCCAAGATCTTGTGATTTAACACCGCTAGACTATTTTCTGTGGGCCTATGTAAAGTCATTGGTCTATGCGGATAAGCCACAAACGCTTGACCATTTGGAAGACAACATTCACCGTGTAATTGCCGATATACGGCCACAAATGTTGGAAAAAGTCATCGAAAATTGGACGTCCAGATTGGACTACATCCGAGCCAGCCGTGGCAGTCCTATGCCAGAAATCATATTTAAAATGTAATGCCACAAGATTATCTTTCGAATAAAAAAGAATTCATGTCAATCGAATAATACATCGTTGTTTTATTGCAATTTAAAGTTCTATACCTCTAAAAAAACACCCTTTATAGTATAATTTTTTTTAATTACAGAATATAAATTTTTTCTAAAGAATTTCATATTTGAACATCTTTACCCAATTTTAAATTTAAAATTTTATCTAAATTTTACTAGAACCAAAAGCACAAATGTAATGTCAGTTTCAAATTCAATGAATGAAATGTGATTACATTTATCATGTGACTGTCATGAATTTAGCCCATTGAAACCATTTTTGCCAATGCTATTTCTTTCTATACTAGGAGAGCAGTGACCTTACTCTTCTTCTAAACTTCATACATACAAGGGTACGCTGAAAGGTAATCTTAAGCATATGTTAGGAAGTCACCTGATTAATTTGCTACGTTGGAAGTTCACAATTTTAGCATGTTAGTCGGTATTCATACACTGTAAAAATCGAAGTTCGCTTTTCCCATATAAGTGGCACATCGTACACCAAAAAATCCACGCTTTTTCTTTTTAATGGTATCGCTACTCTGAAATCGGGACACTTTCTCTCTAGTTCATTTTTACTATAGCAGCAAGCGAGCCTATCCTAAACTGTATAGTTTTCGAGATTAAAACATCGGCATATTTTGAAAAGTATGTGATGTTGAAGCAAGATAATGCATCATTAGGACGACTCTTCATTCAAGATAAATAAAGTGATTTATATTTAAATACAAACTTTTGATAATTTTATATAAACCTTGCTTCACACACACATAATAGGCTAACATATAGTGTTAAAATATTCAAAATGTAAACTACTGTTTGTAAAAAATGCAATACATGAAGGAATCATCAGAATTAAATGAAGTTTAATGCACAAACGACTTGTATTAGTACAAATAAATGACGAAATTTTCAAAGCAAAAAAAGAGTATTAAGTGTCTGAAATCAGTATTTTCTGTAGCCACCACGCGCTGCAATAAGTGTTGCTATACGACGTGGCATGGAGTCAAACAAATGTTGAATGTCTGCTTGTGGAAGATAATTCCATATTGCTTGTATGCGCACCCAAATTTCGTCTTTTGAAGCTGTAGGATGCGGATCACGAGCGAGACGCCGACCAAACCAAATCTCATAGATGCTCGATAGGCGACATATCCGGCGAATAAACAGGCCAAGACAGAAGTTGCCTGTGTTGGGGTGAACAGAAGTCTCGAACAGTCTTTGCAACATGTGAGCATGCATTATCCTGCTGATAGATAGCTCCAGGGATGCCTTAAAGGAAGGGAACGACTGTGGGCTGTACACGGACGTACCTGTTGCTATTGAGATTACCCTCAATTCGTAGTAAATCGGATCCTCCATGATACGAAATCGCACCCCAAACCATAACTTCGGGTGTTAGGATACTATGTCGTTCGATAACACACTCTAGAATGCAGCGTTCACCAGCATAGCGTCTAACGCGAATGCGGCCATCATGATCCCTCATATTGAAGCGTGATTCCTCTGAAAAGACAACTTAGTGCCAGTCAACTTGCCAGGCTCTGTGCTCCTGAGCCCATTGTAGACGCAGACGTCGATGGTTTGCCGTGAGGGGGATCCGGTATGAAGACATCCTTGCACGCAATCCACGGTGCAGCAGACATCGACGAATCGACGAAGCTGGCATTAGTACACCTGTAGCAGTAGACCAACGTACTACCAACTGCCTGGATGAAGATGTAAGTCATTCGCCGCCATACGAAGCAGATGTCGATCGTCACGCGCTGATGTCACCTTCCGTCGTCCACTATCAGTTTTTCTAGTTGTTCGGTGCTCGTCGGTCCACTGCTTCTAAACTCGCATCACTGTGGTACGGTTCCGCTACACGAGCTCCTATTGCGTGATAGGAAAATCCTTCTCTCTCTCGAAGGCCGATTATCCTTTCCCGTTCCAACTCTGTAAGTTGTTGGAATTTCTCCTTATTTCGTCGTGGAGGGCTTCTTAGGTCTCACTAAACGTTCGCCACTAACAAAACATCATTTACTATTTCCAACGTCCCGCTACAGCCCTCTATTTATACGCTTTCAGCATCAGTTCAGAGGGCGCTGCGTACCCCACGCTTGCGTGGTGGCTCTGAAACGTTACTATTTTACCTAACATCCTATAATTGATATTTGTTGCAAAGTTCATTTAATTCTGATGATTCCTTCAGTATTTTTTACAAACAGCAGTGTAAAATCTGTTTACTATTTCTATAGTTTCATTTAATAAAGAGGAAAAGTCAAATGAAATTATGAAATATTGCTTATTTTACAAAAAGTTTTTTGTGCGAACAACAAATATATTGAATTTACCGGTATCATATTTTTTTCCTTCCCATACCCAAATTTTTACATTTAGAACAATAGCTTTACGACATTGGTAAATTAAATAAATATAAAAAACTAGGACAAACATTAGGAGCACTTCTAAATTTTTCAAAATATGAAGTACAAGTAAAAGATATATTTTGACTTTTTTTTTTGTCGTTTTAGTTAGATAAGGGTAAGACAACTTTTCTTGGGTATAACGATCGAGACCCTGTATAACAGTTTCCAACTTACAAATAAACATATAATTTTTCTTAAAATAAAAAATTTTTTTTGTTCAATTCTCAGATACTTTTGATATTGTTGAGATACCATAAAAAGCTCTTCGTTAATAATTTTGTTGCTTCCTTGGCTTTGTATTAGATATAATAAAAGGAAATGAAATATTCTTAATTGAGAGTTAACATGCTTAATACAAAAATATAACTAATGATGTAATGAATACATGTGTTTTGATCCAAAATTCATTAAATTGTTACAATGTTTCATACCATAATAACATACATTTTCTTACCAATGAAGCTAAATAAAATTCGTACTCCAAATCTATTTCTTTCTTCCAGATGTTTCCCATTCGGTTTTCACTTAAGAAAATAGATGGTTTTCTTTCTTTAGGGGACTTTGCTTGTAATATTACGCACGTTTTTCTCACCCAAGCCGCCATAAGATCTTAGAAAATAATCTAGAATTGAAAGTGTATCAGAAATGGAGCAGTAAAAAAATGTAATGAATGATTTAATCCAGTGTTTCTCAAACTGTGGGGCGCCCCCCCCTAGGGGGCGTGATAAGCTTACGAGGGGGACGCAAGCGTATGAAATGTCGTGAATAAAAGATTTTAAAAAGTTATAAAAAAATTTACTTAAAGGAAGCAAAACAAAATACATTCTGACGTAAAAAAAATAAAACGTTGCCCTTTTATTGTTTTCTGTTCTAATTTAAAAATTAGAAAAGAGAAGCAACATAACACTTTTCTTATTACTTAAAAATATATATTTTACTTAAAATATCTATTACTTAAAATACCTATTATTTGAAAGAAACATATACAAAATTTAATATTTATCTTGATAATTTGAGTGGTTTATAATTAAGATAGCATTGTAGTTTTAGCGTCAAAGTACATTATTATTGCATTCAATACATTGTTATTGTATGGGGGAGGGCGTGAAGAAAATTATGATTGAAAATTGGGTCGCAAGTATTGAAGCTTTGAGAAGCACTGGTTTAATCAGATCTAGAGAATTTCAGTAAATTGGTCTAATCTTTTGTTTAATAAACGTATCATTCGAGTAACCCTGGATTCTGGAGTTTATATCATTATACCGCATCGTGAAAATGATTCGGATATAACATATATTAGTAGAGATGTTTCATTTTTGGAGCTTACATTGCACGCTGTGCGACAGTTTTGAAATCTGATTGGATTTAAAATCCATTATCCCTCACCTTTACAAACAATGGCTTGTACGGAATGTGTTTCGAAAGTTTCAGTAGAACACGGTGTAAACTATCTATAAGCAAAAACATATTTCAGCTAATTGTGTTCATCACTCTAATGAAAAAGCGTTAAGCTTTGTAGACCCAAAATCTTGCGATATTTCGGGCCCTTTCCCGCATTTTATACTTGAAATATATAACAGAATGTAGAATTTTTTTAAAAAAGGACCAAAAAGCCTTCAAACTATGTCGATCTCTTGAAAATTTAATATTTTTTTTAATAATACGTGATTTCTGATTAAATATAATAAAACTTATTTTCATGTTTTACCTAAGTGAAAACTCAACTGAGTTAATTATCCAAACTACATATTCCTCAAAATTCATATTATCAAAACTCATGCATTTCATTGTATTTTTGATTACTTAGATATTTTTGAATAATTATTTAGACATTATAGTGTGATTACTTAGAGATTTTGGAGGTATCTCCTCTTTCCTGTACTTTCATTTATTTCATTATTTACTTTTCATACTATCATCTGAACACATTACTTTTTACGTAGATTACCATATGATGTTTATAAAATATTAAAAAAGAAAAATAAGTTTGATATGACACCAAGCCTTAGGCTAAACTGATGAATACTTTTTTTTCTATTTGCCTCGACGTCACTTTTTCAATTCCTACTATTAGCTCACACTCTCTCTATATTTATTTATCTTGGTGGAATTTTCAATCGCTAATAAAATGCATTTTAAAGCGCTCAATTGAGCTGAAATTTTATATACATGATTTTATTTTGGATGACAATACAATAATTTAATTATAATTAATAAAAATTAATTTTGATTAAAAATATTTCCTTTAAGAATTACAAATACAGCCACGTTGGCGACATCTTTTGGCGACTTGTGTCAAAACTTGAAAAGGTTTTTTTTGTCCCGTTTCAAAGCATTTAGTTGAACTGAAATTTTATATACACGATTGTTTTGGATGACAATACGATACTTTAATGATAATTAATAAAAATTAATGACCACTTAATGTTGGGATTCTGTCATATGTATATATATATTTAAATTAGTTGTAATTATTTAATGAAAAGTAGCTAAAATAAAAATTTTCTTTGTTGATCTAAATAGGAATTGACTTAAAATTTTTTTTTATATTACTTTTGTTTTGTTTTGTTTCATTTCAAAAAGAATTTGGCAAAATTCGGATGTCATAACTTTCATCACATTAGTGCATTGTTGGAAATCAATTCATGAGTAATTGAATAATTATCTAAAATTAAAAATAGTTTGCAATTTCTAAAAATAAAATTTTTTTGCTTTTGCGACTTTCTCCACAGAAAGTCGGGCCAATAGCAAAACACAATTAACAAAAAATTTGGGGGAACTTCTTGAAAGATAATATTTACATGTTTTATAGCTTTAGGAGTGAAGGGTTTATTCCTTCAAAAATGGGAAATCAATTAATAGCGGGATCAAGCACAAAAGTTTGGAGCCAAATTTTAAATAATTAGCTTAAAGTTGTCAATCCAATTTTAGCTAAGCTTGGCTGTATGCAATTTCTTACGTTTGGTGAGAGTCTTTAACCATTGTAATTGTATTCATTTATTTGTTCGAATTCTATCACGACACACCATATATATTTAAGAAATATTATAATATACTAATTCATAATAACAATTATGTATATAATTCGGAATGTGTAATTAAAATGTATATGTTTGGTATTTAAAATGTAATCACTGACCTTTGAGTTGATCTTTACACGAAATGAATGAAAATTTTGTTGGAAAATATTTAAAGTTTGTAGCTTTCTTCAGTACCTATTTTGAGACAAATATAAAAATTACATATTAGGATGAACTATTGATGGATTATTGATAAGTGATTCACAATAACAATTTTCTCAATCAGAATCGCAATAAAATCTCTCCGATAAAAAATTTTTTTAACCACGTGCTGGAATAAAATTCAGATCAAACTATATGTAATTATTCCCAATATTTATTTACATCTTTTAACTTATATGTTCAATATTCAGTAATTATAACTTTTTTAGATGAACAATGTACTTGTAAATGACGGATAGCGTATTCAGAACAGTAAATTCGAACAAAGACCTACGGAACGATAAAATAGAGGCTGACATATTAAATAAAAGAACTGAGAATCCTCATATTTACTTGCGGCTTATGATAATGGTGAGGTATTAACTCAGATGCCACCTTCGTTGTCTAATCATGATTCAAAATTGTGGAAATGTATTAGCATTCCCTCAATCACTGCCTCCGAGAGGGCTGATCGATACATGTGAAGTGCTATAGCTCTCTTTATTACTCGGCAACATTCTCACAGGCTGGCAATATCTCTGGTGTGTGATCATTTTAATTTTTAACGTCACGCGCAATGAGGCAAATACGCTCAAAATCTTAAAAGATATAAAGGAATTTCAGGATCCTCTCATATATTACTTAGAATACTAACAAAAGTATTATTTAACAGCGCTTAAATGTCCCATAACAAACTTGGTTTTTAACTACCGTGAAGTGTACTTACGTCTTAAGGCTCATTCACTCGAGCTTAATTAGAATTTTGTAAGACCCTCCGTGTAGGGGAATGATGCACGTTAATACTTTATCAAACCGCATTATGATTTACTACAGTTTTTTTCAAACAATATTTTTTTGGATCACTACATTGAAAATTAAGGGATATACATAAACAAAATACTCCGCTTTGGGAAATTTAATCCGTTAGAGCTAATAAATTAATTAAAGATATTCCACTGTAAAAAATTAATTATATACACCTTTCACTTAAAATAAATAGTCAAATCGTTTTCTAAGGTCTTCATTAACATACAAAAACATAAGACACTTAAATTTTGAAATTAACTATTTTTTCGGGACAAAAATAATAATCTTTGCAATCCGCTGAAAACGCCGTCAGCTGAAAACGCAATATCTGCTACAAAACTGTTCGCCTTCCCCGCTAAAATACTCATCATAGAACCCGTGCTGCCATATATCTTGGAAAGTGGATTTCAAAGAATATTCCTGCTAAGTATTGGTAGAATATTCCTTCTAAGTTGGTGTGGTGTGGTAGTTTGGAGAAGGGGTGCCAGCTCAGGTGTCGTCCACGTCACTTGGCCATGGTTCAAAATTACGCGGTCCGTTGCCAAAAGCCCTCGTGTAGCTGAACAGTGTGACGTTAAAATTCACTCACTCCAAAAAATACAGTACAGTTGTTATAATTATTTTTTATACTTAAAAATGCAATATCTGCCTATTCAATTAAAATTATAGCGTTATAATTAACTGCTAACCACAACCAAACTATGCAAATATGTCCAAATGATGTAGTGTGAAAGACAAAATTTATCTACTGTATGTACCAGAAGCAATAAAAGTATTTATTTTGAAAAAAGATCAATTTCTTACTACCAAATGTGCATAGTAAAATCATTTAAAGAAAGTATTCAAATAAAGAGAGACTTATAACAACCTCTCCCTTCAAAACTTAGTTTTATTCTGAAATAAAAAAAAATTAGGGATTATGCTGATCACAGGAATTAATTAGAAGCGAGCGCCTTGCGTAGCCAAAGCAAAAAGGGTTCTTTCACAAACAAAAGATAGATATATGCTGACGTGGGTTTTTTTGCAGCGCACGCCAGAATTGCTTGCAGATGGCAGAATTTTTTCCTACTTACTTGACAAATATCGTTATATTTTGGATACTTCTCACAATGTCTTTATAAATTATAGCCTATGCTATAAATTATAGCCTATGTGTTATTCTGATGTATAAGCTATATTACTGCAAAGTTTCATTAAAATCCATTCAGATGTTTTTGCGTGAAAGACGCCCAAACATCCTCACAAACTTTCGCATTTATAATATATATCTAGATAGATATCTAGACTAGTGATTCACGGGCAACTTTATAATAGTTTCGCGCAAGTTACGTTCTGGTGTATTTCGTTATGGAACCTTCATCTTCAAGTATGTAACTATGTTTTTGATAGTTTTTTTCTTGATTACATAAATAGTTTCAGGAAGCCAAAACAAATTTAGGTATGTAGTCAAATGTCAGGAAAATTAATGAACGATAAATATTTTGTTTTGGTTCAGAGCAATATTAAGCTATTATTTGAAAATAATCTTTATTGTATAAGCTCTTAGAAACAATTCTTTTTACCAGCTACTTTGCAATATAGATAAATCTTTAGTACTTGACTTATAGAAAATAATTTCATCCGAATTTTTGTCATTATTATTCAAAATTATTTATTTTGTTTTAGGGATGTATTCTAATGCATTATTTATTGTAAGACAAAAACTTTTAAATGTAATGCATAAATTATTTCTAGCGAAGTAATTCTGGAGTACTTATAATTTATTTAGACTATTATCAATAAATGTGTGTATTTGGCTTTTTTTTAAAAATTTTCATCACAATTCTTCAATATTTTACCTATATGTATAATGAAAACCATACCTTTTTTTCAGTAATTTCAGTACTTATCATACCATATAGTAATAAATATTACTTTTTTGCACACCCCCTCCCCTTTAATGTGCTTTTTTTAATAATAAAAATAATGTTCTTCACCAAAACTTCTTTTACTATAAAAGTATACATGTCTATGAAAATATTCGATCCACTTCCAAAGATCGCACAGTTTTAGTTTATTTGATGGTAGTTATGAGGGTCTCCTGCCCCAAAGGGCGTAATTTAAATTAATGTGTGTGAAAAATACTTTAATTATCGACTTTAACTCTTTAGAAGATGAGAGGCAAGTTATATATACAGTCGGACCTCTATATAAAGAATTCACTAAATCCCGGAAAAAATTCGTTGTATGGAAAATTCGTTATATAGAGGTTCATCTTTTAATATACTTTATAAACCACATAAAACAAATTTTAAATTCATAAACACTATATATTAAAAAAATAATTATTCACATCATGTTTTAAATAAATGTATGTTTATTTATATGTCTTACGCATCAAAAAAGAAAGAAAGAAAAACTGCAAGCAAAACAAGAAAAAAGAGTGTCGAAGAATTCACTGTATTTTTAATATGAAGAAAACAATTTTATACTAAATTATTGAATTTTAAGGACATTTTATAATTAAAAGCATACAAGTAATTTTTAATTTCCATTATTTTATGATTAGAACACGGGGCAACTCCACTGAGAGGATAACGAAGATGTTTCTTGTGAACTGGGCAATGGGGGTTAAGGGTAACACTTCTTGGATGAAAATTCCAGAACTCTATTGCTCTCGGCAAGTTAGGATCTAATAAAACCAGTTCAAGATTTATGATCGCTATAAAATGCGTTAAAGAGAGAATAACTTAAAATTTTTTTCAGAAATACTTTGAAAAAAGGGAGAACAAAAATTGAATCACAAAAGAACAAGTTCATTAGATAGAAAATGCACTTCTCTATAAAGGGAGTATTTTACGAAGAAAAGCGTGTGAAATGTTCAAGGTTCCAGGAAAAAGTTGCTCTATAGAAAAATTCGTAATATAGAGGTTCAACTGTAATTTAAAAATTGATAAGAACCTCGTAACTTAGAAAGGAGCCATGTAACAGACCGCGTTATCAGACGGATTTGAATCTGAAAATTTACAAAAATAAATAAATATTTAATATTTAATTTTCTTTTTCAATCCTAAAGTATTTACAAATCAATGCTGATATATAAAAAAAAAACTATATGAGTGACACAAGGTTATTAAAAAATATTTCGCATTCATATGCTTCGTGAATTTCAAAACAAAAAAAATTTCAGATTTCAATGTTTATATTCCCAAATTCCTTTTGAATGACGAGGGATCAGTGTTGAAAATAATCCGTTTGCAGATGACCCTTATTTAGCAAATAATACACACAAAAAAACCTTTAACAATTGTCCTGAATAAGGATTCCTTTTCGTACCAATTGTCAAAGGAATTCACAGAGTAGCAGTGGACCGGTAAGTCGCTGGCTCAAATAATAACCCCTGCCAACGTTTTGTTGTTGTCTTGTCCTTCCCGAATGGAAGGATGGAAAGTTGCTAGAGCCAGCGACAGATTGGACTTCTAGATGTACGCCTGTCGTTGGTCGTAGCCTTGAGCACCATACAGGTGACTGTACAATTTCGCTCGGCTCCACCCCAATTTAGAGGGAGAACACTGGGAAGTCAGCCCCCTCTCTTCCCCTTTCACCAACCTCACAAGAGGACTTGCGGCTCGATGGCTATTTAGAGTACCTCCTGCAGCAAAGGCACTATGCAGTTAGAAACCTCCATATCTTCAACGGGATTTGGAACCCAGACCCTACGCCCCAGCACTCAATGTCGCTAATTTATAAATTAAAAAATTATAGTTTAAAAAAAAACTAAAAAACACACTTTTATAGTGAATTGAACTAAAAAGTAAAAAAATAATTCTTAACATAAGAATAAAATGATTAACGAGAAAATTAATGTCATTGTAGTAAAAGCATGGGGCGCTCTATAATAATTGTTATAATTTCTTACTAGTTCTATTCCGAAATGCTTAGTTAGTGTAAATATGTAGTGCAAAGCACCCCACGCTTTTACCACAATGACATTAATTTTCTCGTTAATCATTTTATTTTTATATTAAGGATTATTTTTCAATTCCTACTATTAGCTCACAACCTCTATATATTTATTTATTAATTTATCTTCGCGGAATTTTCAATCGTTAATAAAATACATTTTAAAGCGTTCAATTGAGGTGAAATTTTATATACATGATCATTTTGGTGGACAATATAGTAATTTAATTATAATTAATAAAAATTAATTGATTAAAGAATTACAAATACAGCCACGTTGGCATCATTTTTGGCAACTTAGTGACCATTTGGTGACTTGTGTCAAAGCTTGAAAAGGTTTTTTTCTCCCGTTTTAAAGCATTCAGTTGAACTGAAATTTTATGTACCCGATTTTTGGTTTTGGATGACAATACGATACTTTAATGATAATTAATAAAAATTAATGACCACTTAATGTTGTGATTCTGTCATATGTTTATATATATTTGTAGCTATTTGATAAAAAGTAGCTAAAATAAAATTTTTCTTTGTTGATCTAAGTAGGGAGTGACTTAAAATTTTTTTTGATTGATCTATATATATATATATATATATATATATATATATATATATATATATATATATATATATATATATAATTTTGAGTATTTTGTAATGTTTTAGATGCATATTATTCATTAAAAAACATTAATTTATTTGATATTATCTTACAAAAAGAAGAAAATGCTTAAGATATTTTTAAGGAAGAAAACATTTTGACCCCTATTTGTGAAAGCGAAACTTCAGAAAATAAAGATTCCAGCCGAAGTGTAAGTTTTATATGGATCTGCAAGAAAAATATGGGTTCAGATGCTAGGCGAAAGTAAAATAATTTTACAGATGTACATTTGAGTGAAAAGAAGAGGGGGAATTATATCCTCATTAATTAATTCTTATATTAAAAAATACAGTAGGAAAAAATTGAGGATAGGCAGAAAATCAGCTATAAATTAAAATTAAACAAAATATTGTAAAGGATTTAGTCCTTTTTCAAAATTAGAGCAGTAATTTCTTTGATAGTTCAATAAGTTTTGATGATGAGGGATGTGGAGTAACAGAGGCTAATATCCCTTTTATTAATTTCGTTATCAAGGTAATATAACTATAAATACAAAAAAAATAATAATAGGTTTTGGATATATAGAATGAGATAAGAAATGTGTCCTCATTTGATTCATAATCTCGAGCTTATAAGTAAAAAATCGTACACATATTTTCTTTCATATTCATTTCTTATATCTGGAGAGAGGGCGTTTAAACTGAGGCTAAAAATTTCTTTATATATAAAACTTCCATTTACATCTCCGAACAGTTAAAATATTTTTAAAAAATACCTTTCGTTTTTCAAAATTATTCATTTTGATTGTGGTTAAAGTAAAATATCAAACACAACTGTTCATGTAAGCATTTTAAATCTAATAAAACAAAAAGAATGCTTAGACAGACTACCTGAAACTTTTTATAATTATAAGTAATAAATTGAACTGGTAAAGAATTAAAATTATTTTTAATTTGATAGTTAGCTTTATACTTGTAAAATATGTATAATTTGTCTTTATATTCAAATAGCTAAAATTCAGTGAGCATTTTACAAAATAAAAAATAATAATATCAATTGCATTTAATTTTATTGACGCAATGAAATAATTTATCTAATTTAAAGTTTAAAAAGATGAATTTGGAAGCATTTAAACTGATTGCCTACACCAATGCTTCTCAAACTTTCAATACTGGCGCCCCCCTTATCAATCACAATTTTTATCGCGCCCCCCTTATACATAAATTAATAATGTACTGAATGCAATAATAATGCACTTTTTTTTTACGCTAAAGCAATAATCTTAATTATATACCGTACAAATTCATGACATAAGTATTAAATTTTGTACATGTTGCTTTTAAGCAAAAAAATGTTAAATAATAGGATAATTATTATGTTATTTTTCCTTTCTCTAATTTTTAAATTGGAATATATTGCAAAATGCGGTGGCTGCTTAGAAGACAAAATATAGATATCAGCTTTTTTTAGAAAGAACTCAGTGGGTCAATTTCTAATCATATAAGCATTCCTTTGAAAAATTTGCTCTGTAAGACAAGCCCATGAAAGTCGCTAATACTTATTAAACTTGTTCTTAATTTAGCATTAATTAATTAGTTATAAAATACTCTGTGCAGCACTGATACATTAAAAGTATACCGGCTGAAGTACCCGCTATTTGCACGAGTTCATTTATAAGAAAATAAAACATTATTGATATAATAGCTGAATTTTAAGGAGAGTAAACCCAAGTGTGCAACAATGTTTACAAAAATGATTTTTTTAAATCATTGCTCAAATTATAATTAGTTTTAAGCGAACTGTAATTTTAAGCCTCACAGAATTAGCATTTAGAATTGATGTTGAATAATGAACAATAATATAAAATTCCGATGAGAAATAATTGTATTATTTTTAATATTTAAAGTGAAAAGACTTCAACATGTTTTAAACCTGGAGCAGGCACGCACTCGATACTAATGGTCGAGTGGGGTTATTGAGCCACCCCAATCTTTTTTTTATAATTATTTTTATAGTACACAATAAAAATCGGAATTCCAGTGAATAATTTAATTAAGAGAAAATATACTCACCTACCTTCAAGAACACAGAAAATATTTCGGAAAAAAAGTTATCACACCGAGAACTCAGTCAAAACAAGTACCTTAAGATTGCAAAAAAACGTTTTCACTCCCAAAAAAGAGGGAGATATGTGACAAATATATTTTAGTTCACACGTTAAGACTGTCAAACAGGAGGATAGTGTCCGAGCCATTGGTAACAATTAAACAGTTTTGCCAGAATTACCGATTTCGTGCACTCTGTGCTCGGCGTGACAGCTCCGGAATAAAAGTGTATTTATTACAATATGGATGCTCAAAAAAATTACGTAAAACGTTTTTCATTATGCTTTTTTATATGTTTGGGAATAACTCATAGAAATAAATCTTGGCCAAGGAATCCTTCAAAGAGCTCTCTGTGATTTTCCAAAAATCATAAAAATAATTTACAAGGAAAAAATCGCAGCAGAAATAGTTTATTTGCAACTTCCCTAAATGAAAAAACAAATACATAAGAGCAGGGACGTGACTAACCGTACAAGTAAGTTCGAAGGTCAAACCGCAGCAACTACATTCTGCTGCCTACAGCTGATGACAATAATATAACAGTGATAAATTTTTTATCTTCCTAAAATTTTTTTTCGATTATGGGTCTGGGTTTTGTTTTTTCTCATTTTGGTTTGAAAGGAAACCGCAATAGAAGTAGAAGCTTTAATTTTTTTATGACGTAATATCGCAGATATATAAATTATATAAGTGTAAATGTGTATTTTTTATTATGTCAGAAAGTATTTTGTTTTACTTCATTCCAGTAAATAAATTTTTTTAATCTTTTATTTTCGATATACTCGCGCCCCCAGGGGGCGCGCCCCACAGTTTGAGAAACACTGGCCTACACCAATATTTTTGTGAAAATATCTGTGTTGTAGAATGCTAAGGAAATTCTCACACACAAGGCTATTAGAAACTAGTCCCTCACAATGGTATACTTTAGCAACCAACATCCCCGAAAAGGAGAATTTGGGAGTGAAAAATTTTCAACCCATATTACAATTTGCTTTCCGTTTTTCCCAAAACACAAACTCGGAAAATTAGTGTTTAATTTTGAATTATCACCTCCTCATTTTAAAATTGAGTAATCGTTGAAATGGTTTTACTCTCTATGTCAGTAATTCTCAGCCTCTTTGTTGTTGATTGATTGATTGAATATTAACGTCGCACTGTTCAGCTACACGAGGGCTTTTGGCGACGGACCACGTAATTTTGAACCATGGTCAAGTGACGTGGACGACACCTGAGCTGGCACCCCCTTCTCCTAACTACCACACCACACCAACGGGAGGACGTTTCAGCTCTCGACAGATTTAACGTGCATCGCTGCCCTACACGGTGGGTCTTTAGTGGTACTGGGCTCGAACCCGTGACAAAGCAAGCCACGGTCCGATACCTATACCACTCGGCTACCGCGGCCGCCTCTTTTTTGTTGTTATTGCGGTACACTTTAAACAATTTCAAGATTTGGCAGCATACTAACTATAAATAAGTTTAAAAGAATGAATTTCACTTACCCGGAGTACACTCCTTCCATCTATCCCCGATAGAATGAGTTAAACACATCACGAATACTCATGGGTTAAAACGGCCGGATTATTCTGTTCCAGACTTAATTTTTTTTTTCAGAGCATAATTAATAATTTTAAAAAAATTTGGTGGCACACTTCAAGAATTTTGTGGCCCACTAAAGTGCCGCGGCATAATGGTTGAGAAACCCTAGATGTGATATTATCTTTGAAATAGCTTTATTTATCTGTAGTATTACGTAAAATAGTATGGCAACATCTGGTTTCTTTATATAATGCAAACAAACAGTATTTAAAAGTTTAAAATCCTACTACAATCTCATTTTATAAAAACAATAATTATAGAAATGCGTTGTTTCCCATTCACTTAACACTATCAATTGTCAAAGTCGACTAAAAAGTTTTATTTGTATTCACTAACGCCTTTAAGTTCTTTAAAATATGTGTGTGCTTTGAGAAGTGTAAAGAATAAATATATTCTATCTTCAAATATCAATATACAAAAAGAAAATATTCAGTGGACTGAAAGCTGAACTTATAACTTTATTTTGTTTTGGCAAATATGGGTAACTGGCAGTTAGAAGTATTCAAATTAGGATTATATATTTCGTTTCCTGTTGGAATTTTTTATGTTTTCAATCAACCTCAATTATTTGAAGAGTGGGTTGTGAAAACTCGTCGTCAACTCTACCCACCTCTAGATGATGAAGGTAGACTTCAATTTAAGGAAGAAATCAGGAAACGAAGGCGTTTACAAATGGAGAAAGAATTACTGGAAAAACTAAAGGAAGTTGAAAAATGAAGGCAGAAAAAGTTTTATGCATATATCTATGTTTGCTTACAACATATGCAAGCAGATTTTATTTGCAGAATTCACTTTTGTAAATTTTTGAAAGTGAATTTATAATATATAAATGACTATAATATGAAATATGTACACAGATTTCAATAGCTGGATTTATACAGAAAAAAGTGATGCAATTGTAGATTGAAATGATTAGGTTGTGTTTAGTTACATATGTATTTTCATTCTATTAAACAAAACATGATACTGGTTTTGCATTTTTTTAATTCTCTATTTTAAAATTAAATTTATATAATTCAGCGCTATTTAAGGAGGATAGATTGTTCTTTTTTTGTAAAACTGTTTTTTTCATTACAAATGTACCTTTCATTTTTAATTAAAATTATTCATAGGTATTTGTTTTCGATTTAGTTAGATGTATGTAAAAAAAATGATGCATTAATCAAGCTGTAATTATGTTTTTGTTTCAACAAATCTATATTATAAAAATTATTTATTCGTATTTGGGTTAATAAATACAGCTTTCCAATAAAGAGTGACTGCATGTTAAAGTGAAAAATCTTTCAGTTTAAATCAAGGGTGTCAAACTCAATAGCTAACTTGTGCCAAACAAACAATGTTTAACTTTAGGCAGACCACAAAAAAATCACTATTCATATAAACGTAGGTTTATAATGTAGTAATACATTATAATAAATATGTATAAAAGAAAAAATAAAATTTATGTTTACACCCTGACACCTCTTCTCTGCTACTATCTTTCTTATTTTATTGTATATTATTATCAATTCATTTAACTGTAAGATTATAATACATTTTTTTTTGGTTAATACAAAAACTATTGGTTTGTAAATTATTTTATTTGTATACTTGATGCATTTACAAGGCCCTCTAAAAGTAAAGGTACAATAATTCATTACATGCCTAATTTGAAAATAAATTAACTTAAAAACTTGTAAAAATTGTGGTATAAACAATTAATTGAATTTTACATTTCTTTAACGTAAAATATGATCCACACTTATTAAAAAATTGCATTTTTTTATTGATGCCCATTATTTGACAAAATGTGAAATGATTTTTATTAAAAAGTTTGGTGCGAGTTTGATATCCGGGGTAATAGAGCATCAAGTTGTTGTTTACGTTCGCCAAGATGGGCGATAACATTACAATATGGTTACCTTGATATTCTTATCGTCTGTTGATATGGGGATGATGTATATTAAAAATAACTTTTATTGGTTTTTTTCCCCCGGTAAACCTATTAATTTCAGACAATTTCCTAAAAAATTGAACCATTTTCAGTGTAATTTTTCAATTGTTTCCGTCTTCTGTTTTATTTTGTGCTATTTTTTCGAATATGGATATTTCTAATATAAGTGAGTTCTAGAATATTTTTTTCTTAAAATAATAAGTGTTGTGCTTTTAATTATCACTGTAAATCGTTTATTTTACGTTTTAAAAATGTTTCTTTTTATTACGTTCTTTTTTCAATGAAATTCATTGAAGGAACTTGCAGTGCAAGTTTTAAATTGCAAGCTTTCAGTGCTTTTTAATTGATATTCTTTATTAATTTTAACATATATTATGCAATTATTTTATTAATAATGTAATATAAAAATGCAATTATTACTAATGTAATAATCATATAATATTCATTATTTATAATTGTTTTTTTAATATTTATTTATAAATATTACACATTTTGTTATTTATTTATAATTAATATTATTTATAATTATTATATAATTTATTTATAGCTATTTTTTGTTTATTTTTAGCTATTATGTTGTTTATTTATAATTATGCTGTTATTTATAATTGTTATACGAGTATTCTTATGCATTCTTTTTATTTTTTTACAGTATGATGATTATTCTTTTTTATAATTACTATTACTATATCACATGATTATTATTTCTAATAATTGTTATTAAATCATACTATATGAATATTATATATAATTACGATAAAATTATATTAATATACGCTATAGATTATTATACGCTACTTATAATACTATTATAGTACATGTTACTTTTTATTATATTATATTCATGTTCATTATTTACTGATTGATCTAGGTTTTTCTTGATCTTTTCCTACATCCTTCATTTGAAATACATTCAATGTATTTCAAAGCAATTCTTTAAAATTGATCATTAAATTACCCCTAGGCTGCCATATTGGATTCCATTCCAGCAACAAGAAGTGCTGCTTGGCGCCATTACCCCGGGTAACAAACTAGTTCCAAAAGTTTATTAAGAATATTTGTGTGCAATATGTGTGTATGTTTATGTAGTGGTGACATCAACGTTTCATATTGTCAATTAAGTTGTTGATCCTGGAATGGGAAACAATGCCCATGCACAGGACAATCCTTATTCCAGCTTATTCAGTGACCTCAGAGAAGGACTTCAAACAGCTACCTATCTGCTAAAGTAGTTTCAAAGATTCTCTCTCATATTAAGAAACACTGATCTAGCAGGACATTTTGTTCCACACATTGATCTTCAATATATTTGTCAACAAGCGTAGCTCAACAAAAGTCTGGGATCCATTAATATTAATTTATTCATCCATAACACTGCCAATATGATGAGGTATTTTAACCTAATCATAGTAATCTGAATGTCAGATTGATAATATTTGGTGCCTTGTTTTCTCCAAATCAACACATAACCTATAATACTTTTAAGTAAACTAAGACTTGCAGCAAATAGTCTTTAATTTTGAAAACATCTGCTGTGTTGTGGAACAATAAAGTGAGGCACAATAGTGTTCCTCCTCCTTCAGACCAAAAGGTCTCGAAATTTATCTTGCACTGGAGTTACCAGGAACAGATTTCTTTGATGACAAATTTTGTGTTCCACTTGATCATAGAATCTTCAGATGCATTAAAAAAATTTAGTACCATCGGCTTGTCATGATCTAATTTTCAGCTTCACCTGATTGCAATTTTAATGAATATGCTAGACAACATTTATGAATTTGTCTAACAATATATTTCATCAAAACACATTGAAAAAATTCCTTTCAAAAGTGGTATATTCTCTCTTTTTTTTCCTATGGCTATATAAATATCCAATTCTTTTAAACAAATGAGTATATTTTATAAGGTTTTACTGAAGTTATGATCACATTCAAATAAACTAGATTTTAATTCTTTTTTTTATGGTGAGCATCTAAAAACTGAATGATTACTTTAACATTTAAGAGGTCATTGTACATTTAAATGTATGATGTATAAAATCTTATTTCTCATCCTTTTTTTTTTATATGTAAAGGATTCAGTTACTCATAATAAAAGTAGTGAAAAAACGTTTTAGCATTGAGTTGTATTTAACCACTGACAGGGCCACTTTTCCATTTAGGCACACTAGGTTTGTGCCTAGGGTGCAAAGGATTTGAGAGCAAAAAAAAAAAATGTAAATTACAGTAAACATACCACCACCTAGCAAGTCATTAGAGAAACATTCCTGCTCTTAAGGATGAAGACTGAAATGAGTTCTCCTATGGAAAATGAAAAGTTGGATGTTGCTATGCACTCAAAATAGTATTACCATGGAAATTGATTACAATGATTTTTTAATGGTTTTTCACTTATCAAAGTTCAAGAAAACTTATGTTGTATAAGTACAATGACTATGACTCAACAAAGAATAAGGATGTCTAAAACTGAAAGATAGTAAAGCAATAAGTGATGATAATTAAGTTGAAAACAGTTCATATGTATTGTAATTGCAAAAACGATTTTATTAATTTACTGTACTAATTTACAAAAGGGCGGGCGGATGGTCCATGATGTTGTAAGCATGAGTGACCAACCATGCCACTATCCTTCCCTTACGGTGGTTGCCAGTCCAGGACACAGTGGGTCATAGGTAACGGTAAGACTCTCCAAACAGCAAAAACAAAGAAAAGTAAGAGAATTGAGGGAAAATCTCTTCTGAACCAAAACTGGCTAGGTAAGAACTGAAGGAGGGAGGTGCTCTGGAAGTAGTGTGTGTGTAACAACTAGGGCGGTTAAAAACGGCACTGATCTGTATAAATACAGTAGATGTATGAAGAAAGATGGTAAAACTAATTTAGTGGAATTACAGATTAATGTGATTTTGTAAATCTGAATGGTTTTTTTAAATAAATAGTCAAACTGTATCTTTTAATATTGTGATAATTCTACAAATCTGAAATTTAAAAAAAATGTTTGATTTATATTTATAGATTTGACAACACCTTTTAAATATCGATGATATTTTAATATTCAATTACTATTATTAGTGCAAAAAAAAAAGTATAACTCCTTTATATTTCTTCCTTGTAATTAGCTCTAAGAAAAAGTTATGGACATAAGTTTGAAAAACTGTTTAAAATAAGGATGTATTTTATATTTATATATACATTTTATTGCTTTTCCATATTGTCTTCTATCTAGTAAATGATAGCTTTTCGATTTTCCTGCCATTACAATGCCTCTTGTACTATTCATAATCTTTGTACTTGTTGGTTGGATGTTATTATTTATTGTTCTTACAATTTTTTTTACTTCCCTACAAATGTTTATAATTTCAAATAAGTTTAAGTAATTATAAAATATAAATAATTGGTAATTCTCTTAAATTTGAGTCTCCACTTAGGGCATTGCTTTTATGTTGACTGCCAAGAAACTCGTTTGTATTATTGCCCAGGATGCCAGTTATGACTTATCTTGTAGTTTATTTACTTGCAATATTTGTGCAGCAATAATGAAATTTGTAGTACATCAATGTAAATATGAATAGTAAGGATGCATAATATAATGTGAAGAAATTAAATTGACTTCTTACTCCAAGATCCTGAAAAGTACTATATTGCAATCAACTTCTTTCTTTCAACTTAGCTGTGATTACAGCTATAATATGAATGGGGGTTTTAAAATTAATATCTTCAATTATTCTTCTGTATTTAAACTAATGTGTTGATTACACTTATTTATCTACTGTGGGTTAAAATTAATTTTGCTTGTCATTAAGTAATTCACTTAGCAATTTTTTAACAATAGTAATTACATTAGATTGTGCAATTCTAATAAGTTGAGTTCTATTAATGTAAAGTTGGTTGAAATGATTTTAAAATGTGAATTTATTTTTATTTAATTTATAATAGCGCTTTCAAGCCCTTTTGTTTATTCTTTAATAATAAATTGTTTTTATTTAAAACAATAATTTGGTAAAAAAAACAATAGTTACTCAAGTTTATGTAGTATGAGTAATTTCAAGTTCTTTTTTTCATTCAAATCAAAACTTAGTAAACATCTGAAAAATTTCTAGAATGAATTAGGTTACCATAATTCATAAGTTCAGTGAGGATTAATATTTGACACACAGTTAATCTCTCTCAGGCAATACATTTTTTGATGATGTTGATACATAAATTCTCTTAAGATTTTTTGTCATGTAATATTAAGAACAATATCTTTAATATATATATGTCATGATTTTTTAAGACAGAATCAGATTAAAGTTAGAAAAGTGAAAAGACGACCTTTATTCTTTCATTTGTACATCTGTTCTGACACTAAGAGCAGGGAGGAAAAAGCACGCCATGGTGGTGGTTTCAAGTGGATAACACTTGAAAAACATGGTAAGTATCGCTGCTTTGAAGAGGGTGTTTGCAAGTTAATGCTGACATATGTTGACTATTAAATCTAACGATCTGGAATTAGACATGTTTATTGGCTAGGTCATATGTTCGGAAGAAATAAATGGGTGATTAGTTTGATACTTGAAGATGGGAACAGAGAAAGATGAGTCAAGTGCTAGATAGGGAATTTAATTTTTAATCAAATTTAATTATCCTTACATATATAAAGTCAGTATTTAAAATTTTCTATTAGAAATGAATTTGCAACTGCATGATATATTATTAAATTATCAATTACACTAAGCATAATTTTTATCAATGTGGTAAAAATGTTGCTTAATTATTTTTATAGATCACTGCTGAGAAATCAGTCTGTAATTAATATATTCTGACTTTTATAATAGGTAAAAGTTTAATAGGTCTTTCACAGGATTTTATTTAAATATAAATCTTCAAAAAGGTAATCTCTTTTCCGCCTGGAAGGAGATACTAAAACATGTTTTTTAGAATGGAAGTATGAGGAATGCGCTTAAGAATAATGAGAAAATCAATAGTCTAGTTCTGACAGTTACGGTGACAATGTCAGTGAAACATCCTCAAAATTTTTTTAAAAAATGAAAATTTTAATTGGGACAGTATTTGTTGCATGAAAAAGAGATGCTAGGCAAAGACAAAAAAATTGTGGAAACAGGAACTGCATTTATCTAAACACGAATTGCAAGCCAAATTCTGTAATCTGAATCTCTGTCAGAAACAGCATAGTAGGTCTGCAGAGTTCCAGGACTGATGCAGGATATTATCATTTTATGTGAAAAAAGCCGTTGTGATTTGGATGCTTAGCCTGTCTATCTTGTCCTTGAACTGAAATAGCATGTTTCTAACAGTGGGGCAAAAAGGAGAAACTTAATTACTCATAAATGATATGCAGAGTCTGCCATAGAAACCACCAACTACATAAAGTGCCTTATTCTGTGCAAGCTGTACAAAATTGAATAAGCAAATTTTAAGAAACTAGTTACACATGCAATTGATCTTATCCTCGATGCTCTTCCACTTCTGTTGCAGTTATTGCAAAAGGGCACCAGGCAATAAGTGATGGTCGTGCTGCAAAAAAAAAAAAAAAAAAAAAACAAAAAAAAACCTTGTAGTTTCACACATGCTGGATGTGCCGAATTCTAGTCTTCAAAAATGTGTGCTCGGTTCTCCATGCTCCTGCAGTGGTTTCCACATGTTCAAATGCTACCAGTGGAGTCATCAATAAGACGTTGCTAAATAATTCTTCATCCTGTACAGCTAGCCTTCATGTAGTCTATGAAGAGACAGGGCTTGTTTCTCATTGATTAACTATGCTAAATCAACTATTTTTTAATTACTTCATTCCTGATTTGTAGCAATGAAATATTTTCCCTGATGTGGATACACACAATGTGTTTGAATCTACAAATGTGCCTACTATATTTGAGTGGTCATGAATGTGAACTGTTGGCTGGTGTTATTGAATTGTGGGTTCGAGTTCTAATGCTTCTGAAGACCCACTGTGTAGAAAGGTTGATACATGTTAAATCTGTTGAATCTCAAGTCCTTGTGTTGGTGAGGTGCTAGTTCAAGATCATCTTCACCACTGGACACAGGTCTGTCAACAGTTGCTTCACAGTGCGACGTTTGTAAAAAATAAAATCCAAAACAAAATCTAATCCTCTTATTTTACCCAAGTTCTGTTATATACAAACCAAATGATGTATTTTAAAAAAATTAATACTAATTTACATCACAAATATGAGCAAACAATAAATGAATGCTAAATCACAAGACCTAACAGCACAAAATAGTGCTGTCCCAGATGTAGATGGTTCTATGAAGCATTTCATTAACGCAACAGTTTGTTGATAGAATTATTGCTGCTATTTCATGGAATTTATGAGATCAGTGTTCATAAACCACTCACTGCTATTTCATGCTTGCAAGGAAACTATCTCATTCAAGTAGATTTCTAGTTTGAGGTTTGAAACTGCTAACTTTGAAGTGAAAGATGCCATCACAAGCGCGATTGATTCCTGTTTATGTAATATGAGCTGCAGCGCTGTGCACTATCTGCTGCATGCTAAGTGTTATTGAAAAATGTGGAAGATAAAAATGTTTACTTTGATATTGTTTATCTTTTGTTGGGTTGCTTAAATTTTTTTAAAAAACCTTAGCCTAACGCTGCCATTTTTCGCTCTACAAATATTGTTTCAACACAGTGTTACATATTTTACTGTGAAGATCATATTTCAATGAATGAAAAGTAGTTGCCATTTAATATCTACATTTTGTTACTGTAAATGTGAAAGCTGGGCTGTCGCTTTTCACATCCTTCAATTGTGAAAAGAGAGTAAAAAAAAAACATATCTAAAGGTTAAAGAATTTGTTTATATTGTCCTACAAATTTGGAAACTTAGTTGATTTCCTTCAATTTTGTTTAGATCATAAGGCATTGTTGTGTGCGGTTACTGACATGAACTAAGAATTTCACACCCTTTTCTTGGGTAAATACATTTATTTAAATATTTATTCTGTTTCCTGTAACATAACATTCACATGGGGATCAAATATTGGCATAGTTTAACATTTTGTTAACTAATTTACAGTTGATATAGATACACTGCTATAATAATTTCAAGTGAAAAAGAACATTGTTGTAATCTGACAGCCACTTTAAAGAGAAGTTTTATAAAATTACTTTATAGGGCTTTTATAGATTACACAAGCCCAAAGAAAAATATCCCTCACTGCACAATTATTTGTTATTCATGTCATTGTTTAGAAGATGCATCTTTGCAAGCAAAAATTTTCATTAATAATAAAGCACACAACGAGTAAAATAATTACTGGAATTTTGAATAAAACCTTTAGACTTAAGTCTGAATTTAAGAGGGATTTCAGTCATAAGTAATTCTATTAACTTATTTTTTTGTCATCTTAATGTAGAAATAATTTGTTAAATGTATCTTTCAAAAAGGTGTTATGTTGATATTTTCTTTTCTAATATCACAATAATAAACAACACATATTTATAAATAATGCATGTTTATTTATCAATTCTAAAGGAAAAGCTAAAAAAATTATCAACTACATTTTATATAGAGTATGAAATGACCTCAAATTTTATTATAAAATATTACTGAGCATAGTAGCAGCCAAGACACCATTCGAATTATTTTAACTTTACAAACATTTAATGGCATATAAATAACAAATGCCTGAAAAGATGTCTTAAGACAAAAGAAAAAAATGCAACATTTTATTTATTTTACAAAATTTCAGCATTGCGATTATCGCTATATATAGATGTACATATTTTCTTATATATACATATATATATTTATATATAGTAACACTAAAACAGGGGATTACCACACTACCATTACATGCAAAATGCAAGGAATAGTAGTATATTTTAAAAGCACCAACAATATAAGACTGATCAGCTTTACAAATTACACTCACATGATCAGTAACATAATCACGTAAAGGATGCAAGGGAGAAATAATTATGTATGTTACATTATCGACTTAGGTGCAAGTAAAAAAAGAGGATAAATGTACAAGGACAATTCTATACACAGTAAAACTTTTCAGTTTATTTTTAATACAAAAAGGAATTGCAGTTAATTCCTCACCTTGAAGGCTACACTTACACAAGAAAGTAGTAAATTTTATCATACACAAAATGACAATTTCATTCATTAAAATTTTTGCTTTAGTATATAATGACCAGATTTTAACTTCATTATATATATATATAATGTTACAAAGGAAACATTAAATTTAAAATCAGATAATATATAGAAAGATAGGTAAGTAACAAGTCTAAAAACAACATCTTATTCTTAGGATGAATAAAACAGATGCAACGTTTTATATAAGCCAAATTTTCTTTTCGTTCCTTATTTTTATTACAAGAAAAAAAAATCATATTTTTATAAAGTTATAAAATTAATGGAATTTTTGAAGTCATATTTAAGAATTTATATTGTTGCAACTGCAGTAATTAAAAAAGTCTATAAAAGAAAATTTAATAACAAGAGCATCTTTTTAAGATTAGATAGTCCACAAATAAAATTTCATGTATGGTTGAAAACTTTCAGCTAACTCTCCAATCCTTTTGTTGTTGTTTTTTTACATTCCTTTCATACAATTTCTTTTCAGCTTATACAAAAATTCACACACAAGCAATTTTTTTCTATTCTAATTAATTAATGATGTTTTAAAAACTACCTTTAAGAAAGTCAATCTCTTCAGCACATGAGCAATTATATCCAGCATTTATTTTGTCAAAACCAAAGATAAGTTCCTTGATCTTAGGTTCATATCTAAGATATGTTCAACTGACTAGTTTCAAACAGAATAGTTTGGCTTTCTATAAATCGATATCAGTAGCTTCCAATCAAATAAATGGTGCATCCAAGTTCTTATTCTTTACCAGCACTTTAATTACAACTTGCAAATTTCTTTAGAATACACACTTTTTTCAATGAGTCTAGTTTCAAAACTTTCATCAATAATAATTCAAGTTTATAAGTGTAATATTATTTGAAAAACACATACCATTCTATACACTTCACCATTAAAACAATTTGATTAAAAAAATATTCAAAAAGAAACATATCAGGCAACAGACATTTCTACATTTACAATTTTGGACCCATCTGAACACAATGCTTTTAGCTGAGAAGTTTATTATGTAACTGTCACCACTAAGCTGACCTAAATGATCACAGAATTAGAGTCCCTAAATATATTCAGAAAGAAATCTCATACAGATTTCTTTGTGCAGATGTAAATTGCATAAAAACACCACCTGCTAAAGGATATTTTAAAGGAAAACTGATAATTAAAAAAAAAGTCTGTACAAAACCTTTTCCCCATAGTTATATTTTGTACCTCATGCAGTTTTAAGTATACGTACAAGGAATTTTTTCCCCCTTCTTGCTTAAATCAAACACACAAAGAATGATTTTAAGGAATAAAATTATTAACTGTTGAAAAATCTTATTTTTTTTCAAAGTATTAAAAAAAGCATAAATACTACAAAAACTCTGAGCATATTTTTTTCATTTTTTCCTCTTCCATTTAAATACATTGGCACATACACAATTTCCACAATAGAATTTTAATACTTTTTCATTTTCTTTATGTACAAAAAAAAGTGTCTTTTAATTAACACTAAAAAATCTTCTATACAGATGAGGAAAGAAAAGTAATTTTTGCACTAATTGTGTCCATTCAAGAGATGGTTAAATCCCCAATAGCTATCAAATCATTTTCAGAGTTACTATGCTTGCTGTAGACTGATAGCATTGTGAACACACTAAAAATCACTCCCACTTTCAAAGCATTTTTAATTTGCTTCACATGATTTTTTTAAATATATATAAGTATATATATTTGCAAGTAGCAAAACTGATTTTGTTTCGGGAAAAAGACTCACCATCAAAAAGAGCTAACCAAAAGGTAGCTTGATAGTGACTCATTTAAGAGGAGTCAGGATAGCAAAAATGCTAATTTACCAATTATACAAGATTATATTCTTTGAGATTTTGTTGAAGAATGGTGTCTTTCACTGCAGCAAAAACAAATCTAATGTTTTCAGTATCTGAAAGAGAAAAAGAAATTTTTTTTAATACTTTAATAAATAATTCAAAATAAAAAAAAAGAATTATTTTAAGAAATTCACTTCTAAATATACAAGACACTTAATATAATATTAAAAAAAATGTGTTACAAATGTAAAAGTTAATTTTTAAATAGAAAATTTAAGTAAACAACATTTTTTTTTCTTTTGTTTAACACACTTGAATTAAAGGTACTTGCATAGTTATCCATCAACTCTTTTTGCCATGTCAAAAAATGTTGCCATGTCAGTAAACAAATGCTCTATATATTTATTAGCTAAAAATGAAAATATATTTTCACAAAAGCTCTAAGACAATAATCATATAAGTTGAGTAAAATTTTCAAAATCTTCACCAATTTTACTAGTCAACAGGTTAATATGCAAATATCAAATTAAATACTACATACGGAAATTTAATTTTTAAAAAATTCACATTTCTCTTTGCTTTTTATAGAAGAAAAAATTATATTTAACTTAATATTTTTGAAATAATCCCCAGCTTATATTATTTATTAAAAAAAAAATCTGATTTGCAATTTTTTTTAAATATATCTCACTAAAAAAACTAGGAAATACAATTAAAATAATGAAGCATCTTATTAAAATTATTTTTATTTACAGAACATACTTAAACCTACACACACTTAGAAATAGAAATCAAAATGTTTAGCTTCAATATTAAATTAACTAAAAGATATTGAATTCTTTTTTAAATCACCTGAAAATAAAATATCATAACTATTAATACAATGAAATATTTTATAATCCTCAGTTGCCACCATGGTTTTGAAACTTTCAATATACATCCAAGTAAAAAAACACTTTTAAAATATTTTGATTAACGAATAGTAATTGTAATTTAAATGCAATTTCATAATAATTAAGTGAAAAGTATGATTATAAATTGTACGGGCTAGTGCAAAAGTAACTACCATACTAAATAAGCTGTAGTTGTAGGAAAATTATAGCTTTAAGCATTGGTTTTTTGTAAGCTCATCTGTAAAACTAAAATTTCCAAGTAATTTACAAAAGCATATGATAACTTGTGTCAATGACATTGGTTAAAGCTTTGGGAAATGGGGATAATATAAATATATTACAGTTGATTGGGAAAGGTTTGCCATAATGTAATACTGCCCAAGAAGTCTATATCTGTAAGGAATTAATGTGTTTGAAGAAAAAGAATCACATATACTTAGACATGTTGCTTATTTTGATAATTTTCCAAATGATCAAGCAAGATTGCATTCTTTCAAGTTGTTTTGGAGAATTGTATCTTTTACAGCACAAAATACCAATCGGATATTTTCGGTATCTATATACATTCAAGAAAGTCAAAAAATGCATGAAAAATTATTCAAAACTAAAAATATCCTTAAGACAATATTTGTACCTTACATAGAACTTTAATGAGTATGTATATAGTTCTAGAATAATAACAATTTGATAACACTTCTAAAATAATAATTTGAAACCTTAAATAAATTATAAAAGCTAAAAAATCTGCTAAAATTGTTAATTTTTTTGTAACATCAAAAATCTGCAACTCCTACGAAAAATTTGAGAAAACAAATACATGTAATAAACAAATCAATTACCTGTTGCGCATGTGAAATGAGAATACACCATTCTGTCAGGATCTGGATTTTGTGAAAGATACATTTTTAAAATGAATTCTCGAGCAGCAATATGATCTTGCTTAGGACCTATAAAATTATGTAAAAAGCAAACAATTGGTTCTTCAATGTCTTTCAAATTCATATAATTCAGTCATATCAAGTCAAAATACACAGAAATCTACAACAATTCATTCTAAGCCTATTAATTATAAGAAAATTGTATAAAGATAATAAAAGTAAAGCATGAAAGGAATGAAAATATTAATAAGGGTTTGGAAATAAACTGAAGAAATAAATAGATCACACATACCATCATATTCTGGAAAGTAGTCAACCAAATGCGAGACCATTATTTTTTCCTCTAAGAGATCTTTCTTGTTGAGAAAAAGGATGACTGATGAATTTTGAAACCATGGATATGTGATGATAGTTTTAAACAGAGCTTTACTTTCTTCCATACGATTCTAAGGGATGTGTAACAAAAACTAAATTTAGTAACCATTAAATTAAAAAGAATACTTATAAGTATATATTAGAAATAATTAAAAAATAAATGTTACATGAGAAAAATAATTGAATATTAATAATATCGATACAATTCTCAGTACCTAAACAATTTTTTAGATAAATAATAAATTTTACTGACATATAAAACCAACTATGCAACATTATTTTCTATTATTGTTTATTTAACCATTTAAAATAATTTCTTCATATGAATACTAAAACAAGCAACTCATGGATAAAAGCAGATAGAGAATATTCTAAAATGTAATTTATAAAAGAAACTAGATGTTAGGAAGAAGTATTTTAATTTGGCAAAAAAAATTTTAAAATACTGCACAAATTAAAATTTTACTTAATAAAAATCTGAATTTTTTTTTACTGACACATGCAAGTCAAAGACTTTAGAATTTAAAAATGACTATATATAAATATTATTCGTAAATTTGTATGAAGAAACTTAATTACACACACACAAAAAATATAACTATCTACAGAAGCATTTTAAAATTGCTAAGAATAGAGATAGTTCATAAGCAACTAAAAAATTACAACACTTAAAGCAAGAGACAAAATTTTTAAGTTTAAGTTTTTAAGTTAAGTGAATAATACACAAAACTTGTGCATAAAAATGGTTAATTCTTCGCATATCTAATACGAAATTAATTAGTAGCTTTAATTAATTTCCAATAGAATAGACAATTAGTGAGTTTTTCCAAAAGACAGATGCTTAAAATGATGAATATCAAACAATTACACAGGAAAAGTTCAGCTAGTCCCAAATTGAGAATTTAACAAATACATGAATACATATTTCAAGAAAATTTTAATCGGTTTTTTTTTGTTTAATTAAATATAATAAAATTTAATTTTATGGATGCAAATATTCATACTAAAAAAGAATTTTCTAAAATAATTACCAAAAATTGAGGAAATCCAATCAGAATACAAAAGTCAGAAAAAAGTGATAAAACTATAAACTCTCCAAATTCAAATTCATACTAAGCATTATTAATATACATATTATATACACAGGAGATCCACGACTTTTGCACATAATTGATTCTTGAAAACGCATGCAAATGTTGAATACTCGAAAGTAGAGACATGAGAAAAAAATATGCATCTAAAACCGTTTTGAAATATTTATCAACATACTTGCATAATGAAATTAAAGGGGTAAGTATTTTCTGATATTTTCTTTATAAATATATCAATAGTTATGGCTTTCCTTTCTTTCCCATTTCTTGAAAACAATTTTTATACTATGCTGTGTCTGTTTTAAATTGTTCTGTGTACTTTAGATATATTTTTCCATTAGGATCTCATTCTTCCACAACAGTCAAAAATTTGTTTGGCAAGAAGACTTCATTCATGTTATTCTGTGTCTAAAATCTTGAAGCTTTTATTAGCTTCTTCATGACTTCCATTGTATATTTTACTATTTCTTAATTGTTGCTCAATTAAGAATTCATTTGACAGTAGTACTAAGTGAGATTGAAATGAAAAAGCACCCCCTCAATCTTATTATTAATGCGATAATTTAGATATTTTCTATTCCCAAATGACTGGTAGCAATTCTTTAGTTTTCCCTTTCAAAGTACAGGGTATTTCTGCATAGTAAATTAATAATACCTTCAATTTTAAATCCTCAGTCAAGTTTCATAATACAAGAAAGGCAATATATTTAAACATAAACAGTAATTAGAATAAAGCATGTAACAAGTTAATGCATGTCCAAACACAAGACAATCTCTCTCTCTGCTTCGCTTTCTTGATTGGAATAACACAACATTGATTATAATTCCAAATTGTTTGCAGTAGTTGGAAGTAATGAGTGTCCAAGAATGTGGAGCAAGCTACCACACTTTGGAGTGTTCTGCATAAAAGAAAATGTTTTCATTGTTGATAAAAATATTTTAAAAGTTCAATTTTTAAAAATGTGCCAAATAACAAACTGCACAAAAGCCAAGGGTTATTCATGTATATATTTATGTTACAATGCAATCAGTTTTACTTGTTCACTTATGATTTTTGACTAAATTTTGGACACATCAATCCCATCTTAGAGCAACAAAATTTGACAAAAAAACTTTTTGTTATTTATATTGTTGAATAACCCCATTTGTTTATTTTCCACTCACTCCATTTTTTAATGTCTTTAAATACTTTTTTCAAAGAAATTATATTCATATAGTTAAAATTTGTTAATTTCTTTGCCATCATTCCTAAAATATCCCTCCAAAAAGAATTACAAAAATATGCACTTAAATTTAGTAATTCTACAAAACTATACAAAAACAAAAACGAAGAATTTATTAAAAAACATATTAGAAAAACAATAATACAAGACTAAAGAAACAATTAAAAGCCTTTAACGCAGAATAAAGAACATTGTTCCTTTTGAAATACATGTTCAAGGCCTTGTCAATCCAAATCATTTACAGTACCATTTTGCATTAATGTGATGTATGGATGATATTGTGTATAGAACATATGGGTATGACATTCAGCAACTATAATAATGAAACTATTTTAATCTCTACTGTGAAATATTCACATATAGCAGCTTTCAGATCAGAACATTCATATATCCAATCCTGAAAGTCTAAAATATGTAATAGTTCCTTTCACTTTATTCTTTTCTATCAATCACATAAAATTATGTATGTAACAATAGGGAAAAGCAACAAAGAAATATTATAATTTCCAACAGAGGTTTTTGAAAATTTACTGTTGGAAACACAATTGCCTGCATTATTCTTGTCTTATTTTTAAAAAAGCTTTTGCTAATTAAGAGTACTTAACTGCTTAGCCTGACAAAGGTCAAATCTTGCACAATTTAAAATCGAAAAAATACCAAAACAAAACGGTGATAAAAAAGTAGAGATTTAACGGTAAAACACAAAACTCTTCAACAAATTTTATTAATCAGATTATTTATCACTTCATTCAGATTCAGTTAACATTATAGCCATTGTCAGTTTTAACCAATTAAATAATTTCACTGCCGTATAAGCAAATGGACCAATAAAAATCTGCATAAGTTGGATTAAAATGTTGAGTTTTGTTTGGATGTTACTATACCTTTTTAATAGAATTAAAATATGATAAATTTTCTTTAAAAAAAATAACTAAAATTGCATTATTTACTTTGTTTTATGATTATACTATTGAATAATTGAACTAATAATTACAATAACCAACTAAATATTGAATTTTTAAAAAAATTTGGAAGATACAATTACGGTATTCATGAATTACTTGACCCCAATCATATGTGTGTGTTCAATGAATAAAAAAAGTTCTCAAATATAAACCTCAGAATAAAATAAATATTACTTTTTACTAAAAACCTATTTTATAATTTAACTTCCCTTTAAAGCCATTAGTACAAATTATAAATCTCTTGAATTAAGACAAGTACAAAAATTAAGATTTATTTAAGTGAATATATTTTTAGGTGGGGAGGAAAATTTTTTAATGAAATTATAAGAAAAAAAGATATTTTTTTTCCAAAAGGTTAGGACTTTACTTTTATGCAATGAAATAAATGAATATTAAATTTTACTGTTTATTTAACAATAAAATATATACTTTCAATAAAATCATCTGAATTAAAAATCAAACAAAATACTAAAAATCCAAAAATCTTTAAAGAAATATTCTATTTCAAATAAATTTCCAAAAATGAAAGGAACACAAAAAAAAAAAAAAAGATTGGAACAAAAGTGGGGTTAAAAAGCAGTTTTGCACTAAATCAGATCCAACAGGTAATTACAACCACAGAAAAGTCACTTACCTCATTATCTGATTCGAATAAAATTTGATCATATTCACTTAATGCAACTAAAAATATAATGGATGTAACATTTTCAAAACAATGAATCCACTTCCGTCTTTCTGAACGTTGACCGCCAACATCAACCATTCTACAACAAATATTATGATTCATTAAATTATTTTTATATTTTTTGAGACAGTATATTTTTCCTATAATAACAATTATTATTTATCCAGCATATCTCAAAATAATGTGAAACTAACCTAAAAATGATTGAATCCAAATCAAATGGATATTCAATGATTCCAGTTGTTGGCACTCTCACACGAAGAATATCTTGCTGTGATGGTAAATAATCAGTTAGAGCAATTCTTTCCAAATCACTAAGATAACTATTAAGCAGAGAAAAATAATTAACCTTCATGAAATAAAAAAATTAATAAACTAACCTATACAGGACATTTAAATACTTATGCAAAATTATATATTTCATATTTTCTCCCAAATACACATTTTATGCTTAACTGTATTTTCTAATTATTATAATCAATGACTATTTAACCAACTTCATTGTTATGCAACAATACATGTAAATGATACAATACATAATTTCTCAAAAGATAACTCTGTGAGACAAACTGTTATGTAACTTTTCTTTTATAACTGGTATGCTGAAACATTTGCTAGTATTTCAGATGTTAGACATACAAAAATATTAATGACATTGATATGTCCCTGAAAAAAGTTCTATTTACAAATTTTGCAGGTTCTCATTTGTGCTTTCCGATTCTAACTCCTTGAGCTATTTTATGACTGATATGAAATCTCACTTTGTGAAGGAACTCTGATGTGCGAGAAATGAATATTACTTTATAAAATATAGCAAATAGATGAGAAGTTATGGGGCAGAGCAGAAGTCTTTTAACTTATGTTCTACAGAATCCTAGGAATACCTGGAATATTGATAGAGGTTCTACAAATCATCACTATTTACTTCATCAAAGGGCCAAAATTTCAGTAAATATAAAAAATTGAATTTTTAAAGGCAGTTTGCTTGTAAAAATAAATATAAATTAATATTTTATGGATAAAACAAAATCTTAAAATTTCATAAAATTCACAAGCTTCAAGCATGAATAGATAAATCAGGATTGCCAATGAAAGAGAAGGAACAACTTATTGACAAATCAACAAATTCAACATTAAAACCTAAATTTAAACAGGAATGCCTTTTAAATTTTAGATTGTAAATTTGCAGAATATGTGTGTAGAAGATTCTTTTTAAGGCTATTCTGAACAATGTTTTTAAGTTAAAGATATTTCTTAACTTATGTGGCAATAAAATCAAAATATAGAATCTAATTAATGTAGAATATGAAATGTGACTGCAGATAGCTTCAATACATTTAAACTTTGATAGTTTGTTTAAAAAACTGGAAACATATCCCAGTTATTAAATATAATGCAATGGTAGATGATATCTAGACCATGAATTAATAAGTTACAGTAATATGTTAAAAATTTTTAATAAAAAATACAATATTTTTTAATTGTCTTTACTAAAAGTACCTATAGCACATTGATCTACTTTAAATATTATTTTGGTTGGGTTCCCCAGACACATCTAATAGTTTCAAGAGTTCTGTGAGTCAAAGTTTGAAGACCACTGAGGCAGAAAATGACAAGTGAATACTAAGATATTGATATTCAATCATTAAGAAGTCATCAAAAATACAGTCAAAAGATAATAAGAAGGTTAAGTGGAGAATAACTCTGTAGAGGGTTACTGAGTGAATGCAACTGATGAGGTCTGGGGAGTAGATCTCAGTATAGCAGTCAGAAGACTTTGGTTAAGAGATAGCAAGAATAATAATCTTAAGTTCAAAGGAAATGTTGCAAGAGTCATTTTGTTCATAAGAGGAAAATCTCTTCAAATACCTTATTACTTTTGATAAGAAATATTTGAGTTGATTAAATATTTTTATTGCCATGTATTGTTTATATGAGTTCAGTGATGTCTCGGTCTCAAAAGATGCCACAGAATATTGTACACAATCTTTAACAAAATATAACAAGAAAAAATTCAATTAATTGATAATTGGAGATAATAGGGAAAGCAATGACATTATCCTAGTCAGTTTATTAAAGTGAGGAAAAAGATCAATTAAATCAACTACATACAAAATAATAAAATCTGATTAGTGAAAAATAATCCCAACTTTTGTGATTAAAAAAAAAGAGAGTTGTTGATCCCAATCATCCCCGAACAACCTGCACTTCAGTATAGATAACTAATTTTAATTTAAGAGTAACTATAATTTACAATTAACATTTTTAAGCTAAATTACATAATATAATTAAAATGTATCATGTTACTTACTACTTAGCAGAATCTGTTAATTGATACTCTCGTCTCCTATCATAACATTCTTGAATACCAGGATCATTCCACAATGCTCTAATAGCATTTACAAATTGAATTTCAAATGTTGTCACAGTTTCAAAGTCCACACTTCGAACCAGTTCAGCATTTTCCTGAATAAGGGGAAGAGGGAAAATGTTTTTTTTTAAGAAAAGCATTACAAAACAGTATTATATAAGCAGATAATACAGTGAAAAATAAACCAAATTTACTACAAATTAATCACATAAAAAATACATGAAATAGATTCTAAAATATTTTCTCTATTTATAATCTGGTCAGCAAAAAACTTCTAACGCTCTCCTCTATAAAGAAACTATCCCTAAATGCCACATATTGAAGTATGATGCTTCTTAAGAAAATCAAATGAAACTACAGACAAATTTAAGGTTGCCTGATATTGTTTCATAAGTTGATTTTTTTGTTTTGAGGAAGAAAACTGGATAATTTAAATCTTTGAGGGAAAATGTGTGCTTATTTATAAAATTATCATATTTGCTTGTACTAATATAAAACTCTATTAATATAATAAAAATTAATCACATAATGAAAAAAATACAATAACATACAACAAAACCAGTTAAATTCTAGTAACATAAGTATGATTCATCCTCGCAACTTACAAACACTATGCAACATAATATGACAAGTTCTGGGACAATCAACACATTTACAAAACAAAAGATTTATACATATTTTTCAGTTAGAGAAGTAAATGCTAGCTGAATGTAACCATAAATATGACCCTATTTTCTAAAAAAAAAGCATTTTGTAAAGCAAATATATTAGTTCCCAAATCTGGTTTTTCTTAAAATTTATAAAACTTAACCTCAATATTACTCTATCTTATTAATACAGCCTTTCTTATTTAATACTGCGCTTGGATTGCTTTAAATTGTAAATTCCAATACCTATTTAAGACGACATGGTACCCAAAAATTATCAACCTATTGATATTTTTTTTATTGGCTTATATGGTACATTGAATCATTATAAACATCCTGCAAAATTTCAAAGCTTTACTTGCATTTTTTATTAAGTTATGGAACAATTTTTGATGCTGGAGAGCAGACTAAATAAAACTACCAATGCCCATTTCTTCAGATCTGCTAGAAAAGTGCCTGATAAAAAATGAATTAATTATTTTTCTACTGTGTACAAATGAAACTAGCATATGTAGAATTACACATGCAGTAACAAATCATTTCAATAAAGACTTGTGCAATTCATGCAAAAATTTTGGTTTGTGTATTGTTTATTGAAGAACAAATGGATTTCGTCAAGATTTAAAAGTTGGGCGTGCTTTTAACGATATTATTATGAACGAAATTAAAACTTCAAAACGGATTCTCCCAAAGTACAAATACTAAATATCATTTCAATAACTCTGATAATTAAAAACTTAATTCACAAGAATAACAAAACTTCCCCCTTTTTATACATTTGTTTCCAGTGTATATATATCCCAAGTATGTGAAATTCTACACTATTATTGTTAAAATATTTTAAGATATTTATTTAAGCAAATGTACAGATGCAATTCTTCGATTTTGATATATTTTACCTATAAATAATTATTTGATTTTGCTTTCATTCATGTTCAATATTTAACATATGAAGGCTTTAAAATCACTGAAATAAAAAATAAAGGCGTAAACATCTTTTGTACATGTTGTGCATTATTTAAGTTAATTGAGCATAGAATTAGCTGTGAGGTGTGTGTATTTATTTTTATAATTATTAAGGTAAAAGTTTCATAAAATATTGATCATTCATTTTATTCTATATATTCATTATGTCAGTATACTGTTTAATTGTTCTACATTTTTGAAATTTCTTATGGTAAGCAGTTTTAAATAAGCTAATTAACATTTCATAAAAGTTTCAGATTATTCGATGAATATTATATCATGCTATTATTAATGGAATGAAAACTTCAAATTGATATTTCTCCATGTTGAATTTTTGATCATATACCGTCATTCCCCTAAGACTTTTTAGAAAATTGAGAGAGAAGTAGGGATGTGAAATTTTTTTATAAATGTTCTAAAATGTATGTTTTGTAAAACTGTGTATGGAATTAGCTCTAAGGTGTGTAGTAATTTTTTTAAAAAATTTCAAAATTAAAACCTACTGCTTTTTTAGGATTTTTGTATGTTTCACAACGAAAAAATTAATATAAAATTAATGAGCAGCAGCATAAAAAAAGCCATGCACAGTTTTATGTAGCATGGTATAAGGTACTTTTAAAAAAATATACATATTTAAAAAACGTTTTTTAAAAAAATGTAAAATTTGAATTTTACAAACATTTTGCAATAAATTTGAGTTTTCTTTTTATGGAATTACTACTTAATAATGACCTTTAGTAAACACAACTAAAAACAAATTTCAAAAATTAAAAATAAAGAAAATTGTAAAGAAGGTACCCAGTTGCCTTTAGAGTCGCATATTTATCTTACTAACCAAACACACAGAAAAAATTCTTAAGTTAAAAATTCATCATTACCAATATATAACATTTAATTACTTAACCTTCAAACAATCACATTAAGATATATGCAAATTATTAACCAAGCCTTTAACAAACTAGATGTGTACTAATCTCAAGTGAAATGAAACTGTTTTTTGCAGCATCAAAGAAAGAGTTACAAGTATGTATTCAAAAAGAGAAGTTGAATTCAGAGCTAGGAAGTGCCACTTGGAAGATGAACCCATATGAAAGTCCTAATTTTCATTATACAAAATAAACATAAATCTATAAATTTATAGGAGAAAAGTGACTCACTCAAATATGAGAGAAATCTCTGGAACTATTAAATTGAGAGATAAAATTTGTTAAATATGCTTTTTTTGTTGTTGTTGTTGAATGTAGATGAGCTAAGAATGAATTTTGTAGAAATTGTCTTTCAAGGGTGATTGTGGGGGCATTATAGATAAAAAAAAATTGGCATGCAAGTTTCTTTTGTTGCATAACAATCTGATAAAAATGGATTTTCAAAAACAACTCTTAGACGAGTGGTTATGAGAATGCAAAAGATAAATATACTTCTGCTTTGGAATTTCAAGTCCTCTCCTTTTTAAAGCAAGAGTTACGGCTATAAGAATGTTACAATACAATTGAAAGTTTAACACTTTATAGAACTTGGATATCAATAACTTTAAAAAAAAAACAATATATAATCACACAACATTATTTATTAAATAACCAGAGAGGCGTGCAGGCAACAGTTAGTATTTTATATTATGCAATAAATAAAATAAAAATGCTCTTTCAAGCATATCAAAACAATATTTCACACATCTGCACATTACAATCCATGTATACAATTCCTTTCTCAATGCTGTAATATTTCTCATTCGGCATATTAGTAATTAATTTTGAAATAATTAGAGAGAGAACCCATTTTTTACAAAGGGATGATCTTGATATTCTTATTGAAAAAAGGAAGGATTATCTGATTTCCCCTTTCCTTTTAAGAGAAATCTATGTAACCCTTAGAAGCCAGTTAGATATCTCCAGAGGTATGAGTGCCAAGGTTTAACAGTTGATATAGAACATATTACTTACACACACAATCAAAGTACAATTCATATAAATATAAACATTTCAAAATTAAAAAAAATTACAAGTAAAAATAATAAAATAAAATAATTTTTTGAGTAAATATTACATTTAATGTAACTTAATTTTGATTTTGAATCGAACTTTACATAAAGTTAGGGAAAACAATATTATTACATTCCAATTAGTACAAAAAAAAAAAAACAGATTAAAATTTATTAAATTTGTATTATTTTTAATAAATATAATTAAAAATACAGAGCCTAAGAAATTTCTAAAAATGACAATGTTTTTGTTGTCAGAAGTGTAATATTTAATTTAATGAGGTTAGAACTTAAGGGCTTTATAGAAATTAAAAATCCATGTTTGTCTTTATCAAATATATTCTTATAAATTAAATTTTAAAGAATGTTAAAAAATACATTTGAAAATTAGGGTCCATCAGATTTTAAAAAGCAGTCATCAATATATTATGAAATAGAGACCTGTGCTTATGTATTATACAAACATGATTAAAGTGTCATGAAAATTAAATGAAAAGTGATAAATTTATCATTCTAAGTGAAAAAAAAAAACTTACATGATTTGTAGGATCTTTATATTCAATTTTGAGTAATTCCATTGCTTTGATCATACTTTGCATAGCCATAAATATATTTTGGTACACTAACTTAATGAAACTTCTTTTATCTTCATCAGAATAACCAGAACCATGGATAATTCTCATTTGTTTGATAAAAGTACTTTTACCTGATTCTCCCGTTCCTGTAATATACATATATAGAAATATATATAAATACCTCCTAATACTTTTTTATAAAATATTAAAAAGTATACATTTGATACCCAAAATATCAATTGTAACTAATATTATTTAATGCCAGAGACAAATACTTTTACTAAAAAAAATTACCATGCTTTTTTATAATGTATTCATGATTGTTACTTCAAAACCAGAAGTACACAAATTCAAATAATGTTTTAAAAACCAGAATTTTTTTTTAAAAAAAAAAACAAATATTTTTATTAACAATGTACATAAATTTCTAGAAAAAATAATCTCAAGATATAAAATCCATGAATAATTACGACTAATTAAACGATATTGATTTAATGCACATTGTATTTCATTTCTTCAATACATGATTTGTGTTGTACTCAAGATGAAAATATATTTTTCTTTTAAAATTAAGGGGATAATTCTTTTATACTCACAAAAACACAAAATAGCTTTTATACAGAGCAACACATATAATTTAGAGAAGCAAAATGAAATACATGAATATTTAAATGCTATGTGAAAAAAATATTATTTTCTTTATTTCGAGAGCAGTAACACACTCCCCCCCCCCAAAAAAAACCCCTCTTTAAATTTACAAAGCTAATACTTTGATAAACAGATAAACAGGCTGTCAAGGTTGTTCTCTTTGAATAATGGGGACAATATTCTTTAAGTATTTACTAACCTTATAATGGAAAAAGATTATGCAGATTAGTTATAAAGGAGTCAAGAAAGATGAATTGGGAAATAGATAGCAAATAGCTGGTTGAAAAATTTGCAATTAACAGTGCAGAGATTTTCACTTTTAGTATGAGAATTGGATTCATTAACTAGTTAAAACTCTCTTGCCAAAACCTAGGCTCTTAATGGCATTAAAAGTATAATCCAATTTGGAAAGTTCTCAAATAAGTCCTATTGAGCATAAGATTTTAGATATCATTGTATACAGTGGAGCTACTGCATTTTGTATGAGCTACAGTTCTAAGCACATCTGCAAGTACTTCAGATTAATTACTTAAGAGTATCTGTTGATCTACCTTATAATTCTTGAGAAGGGACAATTTAATATCATTAACTTGATAATTTGTGTTTGTAGTTACTTCTTGTTATGAGTCATGGCCTATAGTAAAATTGGATTTGAGTCAATCTATTGAGTACAGGTCCCACAAAGTTCGGTAGGCTGTAGGGGAAGGGAGACTTTCATAAGAGAGATACTGAACTGAACTCAGTAGTACAACAGCCCCTGAGGACTAAGGTCCACTGTGCCTATCTCAGTTTACGTGACCTCAGGCGTTAAGGTGCATGAGCAGATGTTTGTCTGGACCTCATATCCAAGAGGTCAGTCTGACACGAAACCTACAGTGTTCAGTTCCCAATCAAGCTCGGTACTCATTTATCGACCCACTGAAGGGATGAAAGGCTGAGTCAACCTTGCCCAGTCTGGGATTTGAACCCTGGATCTGTGGCGTGGAAGTCTGATACACAATCACTAAGCTACTGGGCTTAGAGTAATACTAAAACTATAAAATAATTTACTTAAAAGAATATTTATGAAGCATGTTCTTATCTATTAAACACTAATAGAAGATTAGAATGTCTTTAAAAAAGAGCAATACGATTTTGTCCATTTGAAAATTTTAATACTTATATATAAATACTTCATCACTATTATGAATAACATTAACCAATAATTATAGGCAATGATAAGCATATTTATTATATTTAATATTAGTAGGCATTGATAAGATTGTTAGTTCAAAATTAGTGTATTACTGATAGCAATAATGGAACTTCTTACAACATCTAAAAACAAGTATGTTTCATAAAATCTCCTAAATATACTTTCCTTTATATAAGTGAAAACAACTTAAATTTAAAATTACTCTTACAACTAAAAGGAATTTTTCTTAAAATTAACATTTAATATACTCTTGAAAATTTTAACTATAAATCTTAAAAAAAAAGACCTCTTTTAAAACTGAAAAAAAATTATTTAAAAGAACGTTTAAAATTAATAACTTAAACTGAATTTAAAGTTAATGCTATTTAATAACAGACAGAACACAAATTGAAGCAATGCTGATGAATATCAAACTTAGAAGGAAAAACATTCAATAAAAGTATTAGATTATAAAATAAGCAATAGTGGATAAAATATATAAACAAAAGGTAAAGTAAGACTTGCAGTAGTGAATTGAAAATTCTAATTAAATTCAAAGTATAAAAGAAGCTTATTTTTTCTTGGGGAATGAGAATCATGTATTGGTTAAGATTATACACCGTTTTTTTTTATGCTAGCTTAAAGAATATATTTCTTCTATTTAACAATAAAGTTGAAAAATTAAAAATGAAATGCCTTAGTGTAATATCCCAATACAATGCCTTAGTGCCAAGAAGAATATCCCATATACAATAATTAACAATCTCATTAACTACAAATCAAAACATGTATGTACATACTTTAATATATAACATTTACAATTAATATTCAATGAAATGGGATTATTTAAATACTTCATTTAGGAAATATAGCTTTTAAAAAATATATAAGTATGTTTTAATGATAAAGTATAATTCACATTTCTCTACAATGTTGAAAAGTATCCTATTGTTGATAGCATAATTGTTATTATTAGCATATATCTAGGGTTGGGTTAACCTACTTTGGTACCCTATGCATTTTGTTTTTACCAGGCCCTCTCCTACGTGAAGTACTGTTAAAAAAAATATAGAACTACATAATGTGAAAAACTAAAACAAATCTTAATTGCTTTTTAAAGATTAATTTATTCAAGATTTGTTAAATATAATCATATTAAAAACAATTTTTTTGTTCATCATTTTGAGTCATCTAAAAGTAAATGATCTTATTTACAAATATTTTCAAAATAATAATTTGAATGAACCCTTTAAAAACCTGGGCCTTAAACATTTGTTTATATGATTATCTGTTCCTACATATATCATATTGTATACATTATTGTTCTTTTATTTTATTCTGATCTTCAACACAAAAATATAGCAAGTGATTAAGATATTTTTAAGTTACATTTTCTAAGAATAAATATAAAATATGTTACTAATACCACCTGAATGATGGTGTGAAATGGAGCCAATGAAATTTATTCTGGCAAAGGGCTAGTTGTACGTCGGTTGCTAGCTGTAGCTTTGAGCCTCATTTAGGTGACAATACAATTTGGCTTGGTCCCCCCTCCAATTTTGAGGGAAAATACCAAGGAGATGATCAGGGGTCTCCCACCTCTCTTCCCCTTCTACCAACCTTCATGAGAGGGACTTGCGGCTAGATAGCTATTTAAAGTACCCCCTGCTGCACTAAATATTTGTTAACTTCCATGCTTTCTCCAGGATTAAAACCCAGCCCATATGGCACATTATTGAAGTTAATACTTAATGTTACACATATACAATAATTAATATTTAAGTGAAGCCTTGAAAAAAAATTAAAGTAATTAGTAAATTTTAATGAGGTTTCAGTGAAAGACTGCTTGACAATGTAGTGAAAGGATTGATTCTCATCAAACTGCAGTACATTTTTTTAAAAAAAAGTGGTAAGAAAACAAAATAACTATGTAGTAATTCTATAATTTCTTGTTATTCTATTCCTATGAAAGCTATATATCCCAACATCTAATGAAAATAATTACTTTACTCCAGCAAAGAAACAGAAGTACACCATTATCGATAATACCTACCTTATTACCATCAAACCTGTTCCCCATGAAAACCTTCATTTATGTTTTAAATATGCTGCAATTTTAAATGCTTTTTTAACTTATATGCATAATTTAAAGTAAAATTATTCTTGCACCCTTTCCATTTTTGAAAAGTTTCTCATCTATTCTCATGCAACTCTCACCAGGTAGAAAATTGAATGAAGTTGATATACACTTCAAACCATTCTTTTTCTTTGATTAAAATGTCCAATTAGAAATTAATTCTACATTAACTTCAAACAATCAAGTCAATCGATTATAAACGTAAAAGATTAATATCATTGCTATTAATTATCACAAAGTCAGTTTTAATGACACATTTGTTTTAAAAAAGCATACTTTAACTATCCTTTAAGTTATTAAACTAAGTATTACATTAGCAATCAAAATATTTTGATGCTTATAAGAATGGAGATAAATTTCGAACAACTTTCAAATAAAATATTGTATAAGAAAACATTTGAAATAACTTATTAATTGGAATAAAAAAACCATGCATAGAATGTTTATCACTCTTAATTTTGTCTCAGAAATTTACTTTATACACCACTCTAATTATTGAATGACATATTTCAGAAAAATAATATGAATAAATATAGACTATATATAATATCAAAATTTTGAGCTATTTTAATAAATATGTTTTTATATCCTTTGGATTACATAAAAATTCTGATTAAGAATAATATTTTTAAAGTAAATATTAAATAAAATACTTCACTTTTTTACAAATGGTTGATTGAGTATCATCACGATAAGTTAATAGAATGCAACAAAGTAAAATTACTAAAATTAATTTAATAGTCATAATTTAAATAATGATGGATGAATTTCAACTATTCAATCAGAAAAGTTAATTTAAGAAATGAAAGTTGATTTAAACTTTCCCATTAGCGAATTTGTTTGTCAAAACAAAAATAATTTTTTCAATAAACTGACAACTTTTCATTTGGCAATATTATTCTTACAACTTTAATAACAAATAAAACACATAATTTTTTTCAAAATGTTGAGATTTAAAAAAAATGTAGCATCTAAATAACTAATTTCTTACATTCCTTCAGTGAAATTATCAAATTTACATGACAGAACATATTTCAAAATTTATTTACAACTGTTATGTGAATAATTACATATATATTAGCATCAAATACCTGAATACTCTCATAAATGCAATTATTTAAGATTTATCATAATTAACATCAAATTTAAATAATGCAACCTCAAATATTAAATATATATATGAAAAGTAACAGAAACAGATATACAGGGCTTAAAAATAAAAGTCAACTATATAACTGATAATTAAAATGAAATTTAATAAAGAAAAAAACTTCAAGAATAGCATTATGTAACATGTATAATGCATACCCAATAATAACAATTTGAGCTCTCTACGAGCATCTCGCTTGTCTTTCCGCAACTGTTTTTCAATTTCTTGATTAATACGTTTCTGTTCTTTGGCTTCATCACTCATACAACAAGCCATAATGCTGCTGTATAAAATAGGTATCCAAAGCAATCTACAGAATAAAATCATTAGTTAATGAAATTAAATTTTGATTTAATTAAAAGAAACAAATTACGAAATCTCAAAGTAAAAATAATGTTTCAACTGTCTGTAAAGTATACATAAAAAGAAAAATATTTAATCTTTAGATCAGTACACCATCACATATATGATCAACACATGACTAAACGCAATACATAAATAAATGCAAACTAGTATTTATTACTGATATAACTTTCGAGATCTTTTGTTGTAAGATTTCTACCTACTGACATGTAATTAGAATAGAACTTTATACTTACTTTGAAAGAAAAATTAACTGTTTATGACAGCCAAATTATCCACATCTATTACTTGAATATTATACTAATATAGGTATGAATATAAATTCGCAGCAGAAATTATAAGCGTACATGACTAGTTTGTTTTCACAACATACAAAAATTTGAATGGTGATTATGTTATCAGCTCGTGTGAATGAGAAAAAATATCAAAAACGCTACCTTAGTACCTGCTCAAACAAGCGGATTGCATCCAAATATCAAAACGCCGCAATGGGGTGTGGCTAAGCCTAATCACAGGCTCAAATTGAAAGTACTGTGTACCTATCTATTGTGATTGCAGGTAAAAATCTAAGTTAAAAATCATATTGTTATTAATGTTGCAATAATTTAGAAAAAAACAGCAAATTATACTTGATTTACTCTATATTTGGACCATACAATGACACCATACTAGATTGTATACAGCTGCAGAGAGAGCAAGCTCCCTTTAATTTCCGATCGCGGTTCACTAAGTGTTTCCTGTCATTCCAAATAATAAACTGTCGAAACAGCCCCACTAACCAACGATCGCTACATGCTTTCGGTTTCTGTTTCAATTTCTAAACTTTGGAAAACCATAAACTAAACTGTCTTATAAAATATTTATAATTCTTTGAAAAACAATTTTTATTTCAACAAGGAAAAAGCATCTATTTATTATTATGCACCATTACCTAACAGGACTCTGGTCGATAAAAAAAAAAAAAAAAATTAAAGCAGTCAGTAATATCAAGAAAAATTACCACATAGTTCACTCTGTTTGGTCATTATGATTGATATTTTCTATAACTGCATAAAATAATTACAAAAATTAGTAAAGATTAATATCTGGAGTCTGGAATACAAAAATTTTACTTTAAGGCTCATCAGCTCGAAATTATAACAAAGATAAGATTTTATTTACTGAATAAACATTCGAGAAATGAAGATACGAAGATTATTTTGAAGAGTATGTTTAAAATATCAACATATTTGACAATCATATGATCAATTGTGCGACTCTAGCTATCCGACTATTGAACATGTTCTAATTGAGTCTGATGCGCAAGGACCTAAATAAACATATAAGCAATCCCATACATGGCGTTTGGTTAATATGTCAATAAATCACTACTTCAAAAATAAACTCGAGTTATCTTTGAATAGTTTATTAAAATAAAAATAAAAATATGAGAATTTTTCTTCGGATTGGTTGTTATAATTAAAAAAAAAACGAACCGATAGTTCCATAGGCAGATACTTTTCAAGAGTCACAGATATTGATGCAGCGTGATTAGTAGAACAATAAAACAAAACAAAATGCGTACAAAATACAATCCACTCGACTTTAAGTTTTAAAAAGAAAAACGCTTAATCAGAAATCTTAATAGCTTACAGCTTTAGATCAGTTCAAGAAACGATAATATATTTTAAATATAAAAGTAGCTTCAATACTGCAGTTCAAGAACTGATTAATCCCCAGTGCTTCTCAAACTTTCAATATTTGCTACCCAATATTCAATCATAATATTCACCGACCCTTCCCCTTCATACAAGAACAATGTATTGAATTCAATAATATTATACTTTGATGCTAAAGCTACGATACAACTTTAACCTTTTAAGTACCAACGGCGTATATAAACGTTTCACTCAGCCAAAGCATCAATTGGCCCGGACGTATATATACGTCTTTGCAAAAATACGATTATTTTTTCTGTACACTGCTATGCATAAAATTATTCCAAAGGCAATAAAAGGACCTTGTGATAGTATTTTCAAAGGATTTACTTATTTTTTAGAGAATTTTCTCAATTATTTCTCCCCCTTACCCAATACATCCCATATATGCTCCTAGGGGAAAGCGGTGACATTGGGGAGGGAATAGCGTAACTTTTAATCGGCAATTATAAACTATACAAATTATCAAGATAGGTGTTAATTTTTGTATATAACTTTATGCATGTCAAGCTCATGTGTGATGACTGGTAATTATTAAACTTGTTCTTAACTTAGTATTGTTCAATTAATTATCAAATACAATGTGCTATACTGATACATTTATAAGTACATTATAGCAGTGTAAAGGAGTATTTTATTTTTTTTATTGTGTCAGAATGGTTTTCTTTGTTTACTTTCAGTAAATTAATAATTTTTTTTAAAATATTTTTTTCGTCTTTTCAATATGTTCGCACCCCCCTCGTAGGGTTATCACGCTCCTCTAGGAAGGTACGCTCTACAGTTTGAGAAACGCTGGATTAATCAATAAGTCCAAATTCTCAAATTCTTAATAATTTCAAATAACTTCTGCTCATTTATAGCCCCTGGGCAAGGTGCTTAAAAGAAATTCCAATATAGCTTAATACGATCACTATGTTTTAATGGGAAATTATATTCTATTAACTATGAATAAAAATAGCAATAAAACTAGCACTGTATTTTCAATGAAAAAGATATATAATATTTGTTTTGGCAGATAATTATTGAAAATTTGTGAATCATGAAGTTGCTTTAAAAATGTTTAATTTCTGATTGTTTGGTCACTGATTTATCTTTATGGTAAAAGATCTTTTTACCATGAAAGAAAATATTTTAAGGTGTCCTTTAGAAAATTATTATCACATGTATCAATCTTCATATATTTTCTCTAAGTCTTTCATTTTGAATGCATAACATTTTTTTTTTTTTTTTTTTTTTTGATGAATAAAAAGTAAGGTTCGAAAGAAAGACACTTGACCGCTATGATGCAGAATTAAAAATGTACAAAATCCTTTTAAGTTTATTGTAAGTAAATAAAAGCATAAATTAAAATAATATAAAGTTCAAACGAAGAGAATCACACACACACAGTTAAAAATTTCTTAAATTTATATGGGGAATCATATAACTGTTGAAACCTTTGGTAATTTTATTTAAATATGTTCCGTAAAATGAGATTTGTTAAAGATGATTATTTTTACTCAAATTTGTAGTTAAAATGTTTACCAAAAAGGAAACATAAAATTTATTATATTCCAGTTTTTGTTTTAGTTGTAATTTCAATTTCAAGTACATATAATTTTGGGTTTCTTTAAATTAAAACCAACAAATACTGTTAGAATATATAACTGTATGATACCTATGGTATATATATATATATATATATATACCAGGTGACCCAAAAATCAGTTAACATTGGAAAATTCAATAATTCCCGAAATAACATAGAGAGGTTGTGAAGATCCCCTTGGACCTCACTTTGAGAACGAGAATAATTTGGAGTCAGATAAGAGCCAGTAGCCATTTTTATAAATAACTTTATTTGGTTATCTTTCCCAAATAGAATCAAAGACTTTTAATAACAAATAATTTAAAAAGTAGTTATATGAGGTTTAAAAGGGACTTTCCTTTAAATTAACTTAAATATTTAATGATCCAATTAATTAACAATTAGAATATCGATCACGCAGAGATTACCACGATAAGAGATCCCAGAATTATGTTCAATAATATTCCTATTGAACATTTAACCCTAATCTCACTCCTAATATAAAGCTTTAACGAGACTTTAAATATAAATCAATATTTACCACACTGAATCTCAACTCTTCCTGAGATTAATTTATCCACCTAGAATAGAAAGGAAGGGTTTTGATGTAATTTTTTCCTGGGTACCTGGACACGTGGGTATACTTGGTAATGAACAGGCTGATACCGCTGCACGATCCATGTCTGATCACATGCAGCGGCCTGTCTTTTTTTATAACACAGAACTATATACCGTGTATGGCAAGAGACTTGGGATCAACAGGTCCTCAACAAACTGCATAGCATTCATCCTTCCACTTCTCATTGGGCAGCACTAATTGCGAAGACATGATGTCCGTTTGACTCGGCTTCGCATTGGTCACACTCGTTTCACGCACAGGCACCTTCTGTTGGGGAAAATGCCCCTTTAATGTCCCTCGTACAAGGTCCCATATTCAGTTTGTCATATTTTAATAGATTGTCCTGTTTTTAACCATCATCGCATCACCTTCTTTCATACATCTGTTTTAACCTTATCTGACTTGGTGGGGGAATCCCCCCACCACAATCTCTTTGCCTTCGTTTTAAAAATATTTTACATATGATTTGATTTGTGTGTTTCTTTACATTTTTAATATATTATATGCATGCGTAATGATGACTTTATATTTTTATACATATATATTTTTAAAATGTATGACATTCTCTCTCTTTTCACAAGTGTTTGGCGCAGCTTGGCCAAAGTTGGCCCTTGCGCCATTAAAATTAACAATCATCATCATCATCCACCTAGAAATCTTCAATAATAAATCTCTAACTTCACTATTATACCTTTCTGCTTCAATCTCTCTCTCCTACTGCTTTTTACTTTACTATTCCGTTTGACTTAAATACTTTATCTAATCTGCATAACAAGGAATCCTGTACTCTTTTTGGAGCTGATTGGAAATAGGTAGGGGAATTAAATTTCCCTAAAAAAACGTCTCAGAAGGTTAATGAGAAAGTTCCGTATAGGTTTGTCACAAGGTAAAAATTGACACAAGTGCTTGAAATAACATGGGATCTTATTGAAATCAAAAAAAGTGCAAAAATGGCCAAAATAGATGGACAACAAGACAACAGTGACACCGCATGCAAATTGTGTATAAAATAAGCTGTAGCTAAAGAGGAAACAGTTGCAGCAACTGGGGAATGTTTACCAAAAAAGACATTATTAGTAGAGCTGTACTATTAGAATGGAGAATGTGTTACTGCAGCCTTACGTTCCTATCGCCATAAAAAGAGTGTGAAAGAACTCTTACGTACATTGTTTGGCGAGGATTGAGTGCTGAGCCACCATTTCCGTCATGCGTGACCCCTTTCCTCCAAGTCCCCAGATCTCAATCCATGTGAGTATTGTTTGTAGGGTTACTTGAAGTTGCAAATGTACCGCAATCATCCGACCTCATTAGAGATGCTAGAGACAACATTCGATGGCAATTTCTTACCATACCTACAGATATTCTGTTTAGTATTGTTCTCAACATTATTCCCTCGACTACAGGTATTCTTAAGGAATGACAGCCGACATGTTGAATATTTGTTATAAAGAACATCATATATTGCTAAAAATCAATTGTTTGCCTATTATTGCTTTTGTTATATAAAGCGCCATCTGTTGGTCATTTTTCGTACTTTTTGTGTTTCAATAATACCTCATGTCTTTTCAAGCAAGTGTGTCAATTTTTACCTCTCTACCGACGTTATTCCATGAATTATGGAATTTTCATATGTTAACGGACTTTTGTGTCTCGTTGTACTCGCATATACACACTGGTGTGCAAAAATTAAGGACGAAGTCGAAAAATTAACATATCAGCTGAACGAAGAGGCAGAGCGGACAGAAAGACCAATCAGGAGATTAAGTAAGGTGATGTACGGTAGCACATGCGCAGATATGCAGGTAGACGTAATGGGGGAGTGTCTGAGTAGTATAAAGCATGTTGTCGGTGTAAGATCAGTATTTCTGGCAAAGAGATTGCACGCCGTATAGCAGTTAAAATCACACCGAGTTACTGCCTCAGCGAGAAATGGCGAATAATCAATCTGTTAGACGACATCTGGATGCTTTTACCCGAGGTCGAATCATTGGGAAGTTGGAGGAAGGCCGCAGTGTGACAAGTCTCCTTTGGAGACAATTTCAAACTACAGGAACAGCTATCCGGGGGTTCAGTAGTGGTCGTCCACGAGGAACCACACCCGCAGATGACCGGTACATTGTCTTACAGGCCAGAAGAAACAGGCGGCAGACAGCGGGAGAAATCGCTAGACACACGACACAAACGACTGGACGACCGATATCGCGTTTTACCGTGGCCAGAAGACTGCACGGTGGTGTTCTGTTTGCACGACGCCCTGTACGGTGTGTACCTTTAACGCCTGCCCATCGGAGAAGGCGTTCTCTGTGATGCCGGGAACACCGGAATTTGAGAGACAATGAATGGGGACGAGCACTCTTTACAGATGAGAGCAGATTCAGTTTGAGTAGCGATTCTCATTCATACTCATCTGGAGAGAGCGGGGAAGCCACAATCATCCCTCGAACATCATTGAAAGGGACAGGTATGGAGGTCGCGGTGTTCTCGTTTGGGGAGGCATCATGCTTGGTAGTCGTACAGACCTTCACATCTTCGACGCAGGTTCAGTCAACGGGACCCGTTATTGTAACGAGATTCTTCTTCCATATGTACGTCTTTTTAGAGGCGCTATGGGTCTGCAGTTCCTTTTCATGGACGACAATGCACCATGTCATCGCACAGTAGCTGCCGAACAGCTCTTAGAGAGTGAGGATATTGAACGTATGGATTGGCCGGCACGATCTCTGGATCTCAATTCCATCGAGCATGTATGGGATTTTCTAGGCAGACGCTTGGCAGCTCGTACCTTACCACCAGTAACGATTCGGGAGCTTCGATTGGCGCTGCAAGACGAATGGGCAGCAATGCCTCAACAACTCATTGACACTCTCATTCTCAGCATGGGCAGACGCTGTGAAACCTGCCTAGCAGTCAGGGGAGATCATATCCCCTACTAAAGACCGGATGTTTCTTGCTGGACACCCATCACAGGGATGTTTCGGCCTTCAGTCGCATTGCGCTCCATGCTACTTTTTCAATCAAGCTTCTTTTTATCCCTCTGATTTCTCTTTTAGTAAGTGTTGCTTACATTACACATGTCCTTACGTATTGGGGATCTTACGGTATTAAATGTGTTGATTTGGAAAGCTTTTGTACAAAGTTATATTGAAAAAACCGTCCCGTCCTTAATTTTTGCACACCAGTGTATATATATATATATATATGCGAGTACAACGATATATATATATATATATATATATATATATATGTGTGTGTGTATAACGTGTATATATATATATATATATATATATATATGTGTGTATATATATATATATATATATATGTGTATATATATATATATATATATATATATATATATATGTGCATATATATATATATATATATATAGGATATTCAGTTTAACTATCTTTGCAAAAGGTTAGATTATACCCCTTTCCAAAGGATGGTAACTCTAATTATAACTAAGGTGACCAACCGACCTCCTTTAGAAAGGACAGTCCTCCTTTTATAGGTTCTGTCCTTCCTTGAAAAGTGTCCTCCTCTACTTGTGTTCTCCTTTTTAAATATTTTAATACTGATCTGTTAATCTCTGTATTCAGAGACGAACTAAACATGTTTCCAATATGTCGATGAATTGTCTGAAACAAATATCACAGGAAATAACAATTTTTAATGGTATTTTTTGACTTCATCGCAAGTAAATTAGTAAATTAGAAAATTGTGTTGAGTTTTTATCGAAAGATATGTCTGATATTAAAATCGATGGCAACTATCTGTTTGAAGAAGACTGAGTTGCATACTTAAATTCTAATAAATTAGAACAACTGGAAAATCAACATGTTGAAATTGATAAAAGATTAGTGAAAATACAGTGGGTGATCGGTTAACGAACAGATCGGTTAACGAACAAATCGGTTAACGAACACTTTCACGAAAGAATTTTGTGTTCGGATAACGAACACTTTGAAGTAGGATTTTTTGTGTTTGGACAACGAACACATATTCGGAGGTGATCAGGGAGATCCTTAAATTATGGATGAAATTTTGACAACTGCTAGAGATCTGGAATTGGAGATGAACGAGGATGACATAGAACTCATAATGGGACATGAAGATGAACTGACGATAGAAGAACTCCAAGAAATTTTGAACGAAGAACACCAAGAAACACAACGAAATGTGTCTCCTTCTGAACAAGAGGAAGACGAAAGAGGACCAATGCCGACATCTGCCATTAAAGATCTTTTTAAAGGTGGGATGCTGCAGAGCAATGGTCTTAGAATGGCACCCAAACCAAGCTGATGTCAGTAGGGTTGGGGATCTTTACAACGACAATGTTATTAATTACTTCCGGTAAATCCTGAAAAAGAGAGAAAAGCAATCGACATTGGACATGTTCTTCAACGCCCCATTAGCAAAAAATGAAAAAGACTGATTAATATGCAAGAATATATGTATGTATTACCTTTTTAAAAACTTACTAAGAAATTATGCATTTTTTAAAATTTAATTTTTAGAGTCTCCAGAACGAATTAATCGATTTCACAAAGAAGTCTATGGTGAATCGATGATCGGTTAACGAACAATTCGGATAGCGAACATGGTCTTGGAATGGATTATGATCGTTAACCGATCACCCACTGTACTTAAAATATTTCAAAAATGAACGCATTTCATATGAAAATTAAGTTATTCTTGTTGAATTTACTTTATGCTGCCCTGGAACCAAAATGCAGCAGTTGAAAGAGTTTTTTCAGTTGGTAATGATTTTTGGACAAGTGAGAAATCAAGATTGAATGTTAATATATTAGTTAAAGTGCTTTACCGTAAAATGCAGCATGAATGATATTTTTTGCTACGAATTTCCGATATACTAGAAAATGATATGTTGACAAAAAAAATATCTTTCAATGGAAAAATAATCCTTTAAGAAACTAATCAAAAGGAATGTAAGCGTAATTAGCGTATTTTGGTTCGAATTAATAAATTCATTATATATTTACATATATGATGAATATACATTATATATTTACATATATGATATTTACAAATTAAAGTTTCCTATATTTCCATTTTATTTTTTTCTTAAATTTTTCGTCCTCCTTTTCATTGTAAAAAAACTGGTCACCTTATTTAACAGCATTCCAGATCAATGTCATCTGGCGCGTTTAGGAAACGCCGAGACAAATAATATTCCGTCAGAAGCCCACTAACCACCAAAGAAGACGCAACGCGCGCTTTTTAGCATCTGCGCTCGCTCGCAAACCAGGCGGTAAGTTTAGTCATGTAATGAGCTTTTCCTAGATTTCTAACATCCTCCTAGAGGGTATATTATCTAACTTACCATTAATATCTACATGTTTTAATACTTATTGCCCTGTATAAATACTCTACCCCTGAAAACTTTTTCTTGTAACTTGTAATAAATTCTTTTACTTTCAAGAAGCATCTTAGTTTGAATTATTTTGATTCGATTTATTCAAACTTAACCCGTAAATTCTAAAAAACCCCTAGACACCTCGCCAACAACACCCCACTATCTGAAGAGTCTAATTTTTTTCTGGGAGATTTTGATTAGACTCCCCCCCCCATATATATATATATACTAAGTGGACAAATTATTATGACTCCTTGACACATTTATGGAGATTAGCTATAACTTTACTTAGTTACCACTAAAGGGAGAGATATCTATCAGCAGGGAATACATTAATAGTGAAGCATCAATTGCACTGTATATATTAAGAAGAAATATAGGAAAAAAGTTACTTAGTTTAGTTTGAAGGCGATGGGATTGTAGGTGCTCGAAGCTTCGGAACCAGTTACGACAAAACAGCTGCACTTATGAAATATTCGAGAGCAAGAATTATTAATGTTTACAGCGAGATAATTTCCAAGCAGAACACCAAATTTGTGGTCGTCACAGACTACTGAAAGTTCGCTCGGAAAGTAGAATAGTGAAAGTTGTCCAGTCCAACAGAAGAGCAATCGTACTCTAAATTAACTCTGAATTGCGGGGAATCTTAATCAATAAGCAACTGCAAATGTCTCAGAGAAGCCCAGTGTCTGAGTGGTTTGTGCATCGCGCTTCCACACCTCTGGTCCGAGGTTCAAACCCCGGGCTGGGAAAGGTTGACTCAGCCTTTATCCCTTCAGTGGGTCGATAAATGAGTACCAAGCTTGCTTGGGAACTTAACACTGGAGGTTTCGCGTCAAATTGACCACCTGGTCGGAACATCTGCTCATGCACCAGTGGCGCTCAGCCCTCGTGGGCTGTTGCGCCAATGAGTTAAGTTAAATGTCTATGAACGAGTTGTTCACCGTACATTACACCGTATACGATATGGTAGCCGACGACCTGTTCGAAAGCCTCTACTTTTGGCCTTGAACAAGAACAAAGGACTCCAGTTCGCAAAATAGCACAAGGAATGGACTGTAGATGACTGGAAAAGGGTCACGTGGTTCGAAAAATCCCATTTTCAACTACATGGTGTATTTTCCAATCAAGTTTTTGGGATTAAGTTTCAGAAAATTCAAGATTTTTGGTTCCGAGGGTCATATCATAGTTTAGAGCATAAAAAAATGAGGAGTTCTCAAGAATTACGTTGGAACAGTGAAGCATATGTGGTGTTCTTGTGTGAGGATGCAAATTCGCTTCAGGATTAAGTTATTTGGAATTTTTTGATGGTATTGTGAATCATGGGCTCTATTTAAATATTTTGAAGAGCGATTCGAAATTATCCAACCGAAATTTGGATATTGGAGGTGACTTAAATTTTAACAAGATAATGACTCCAAACGCACTGCTCTCAACGCAAGCCTCTGGTGTCTCTGTAACTGTCCTCAAGTTCTGAAAACTCATCTTAAATCACCAGATTTAAGCTCAGTAAAACCTATTTAGTGAGAATTTGAATTTAAAGTTAGAAAACATGATACATAAAAACTAAAGGGGAAGTAAAAACAATAATCACAGAAGAATAGAGGAACATCAATGCAGAAATTATAAAAAAAAACCTGATGAAATCTGTCCCAAAACGTTTAAATGTTGTTGTGGACACTAAAAGATATCCTACTTACTAAATATATTAAGAAAGAAATACAATATTTAAAGCTTTGCTGAGATTTTATTCAAGTGTGCGAAGATTTTAGTAGCATACTTTTTAGTAGCTTTTTGATTATTAATTTTGATTATTAATTTGAATAAGTTGCAGATGTTATAAAAAATTGCAATTCTGATGTATTAATTTATAACAGTCATAAGTATCAAATTTTATAGAAAATTGCAAGTGCACGAACACTTTTGAGCGCCGCTGTACGTGCTTTCGTAGCCAAATTCTACATATACTTTAAATCTGAAAATCTATCCACTAAAAGAAAAATTTTAGTGTATTTGAAAATCAATTTATATCAACTATAAATATGAATATAATACTAAGAAAAAAATTTTGAATCAGAATATTTTGAAAAAAGTTGACACACACACACACACACATTTACGCTTCTAGTGTTAAGGTCTGGATTATACTTGTAAAGCTCACTAAAATACAACATGCTCATTAGTGTTCAGTGATTTTAAAATTCGCGGATACAAATCATGTTTATTGCAAAAGAATTTTCTATAAACATAACCTAATAAATGATAAAAAAAATAATTATCAGCAATTAAAATAAATTATTTGAGGAAATAAATAAATAAAAGAGAGATCTAAGATTTGGTTCGAAGGATCAAACAAAAGTCTCAATAAAATATTCATTATTGTAGGAATTACTTCTCGTACGAGAGGTAAAAAACCGCAAGAACTGGTTGAAATATTCCACTTGATTCACAATATTACAACATCCTTAACAATCATTAATTTTAAGGAAGTAAAGATTATTTCCTTTATAGTTGCAAAATTATTTGTATAGTAAAGACCTTAATCATCCAATATTTCAAAATCCTTCGAGTCTCGAAAATGACGATTTAAACTACGAATATGTGTTTGCATTGTCTTTTCCATCTTCAGTCACTCAGTGTAATTTTTTATAGTGAATTATAATGCTTTCATACAAAAAAAAAAAGAAATCTATTTTAACGTTGACCAAAAAATGGTATATGAACCAATGAAAGACAAAAATAAGGATGTTAATTAACAAAGATTCCGTGAAACTATGAAGTTAAATGACACATTTAATTATAATTGTCTCACACAGAAATTCATTAATACAATTTTTTAAGCCAAAACTACACATTAATATGAGCCGTTTATTTTGAAAGTGGACTAAGTCACTTTGATTTTAAATCGAGATTTTTAAGGGTTTGCATTTTAACATCTTTAAAAATATTGAGTAATTAATCAGCAAAATTTCTCTCGAACAAAATCTCTATAATTCTCAACATATTGATTACATTTTTTTTAAATGAAGAGATATAGTTAAATATTGTAATCAATGCTATTATATATTAACGTGATTATTTTTTTGAAAAAAGTGACTTGGCAAGTAAATGGCTCATATAATTTGTTTTCAGGAATTGAATTGTTATAGTATCTTTACCGTAATTATATAGTTAATATACTAAACACAATGGCGCAACAGCCCATAGAGGGTCAAGGCATATTGTGCCCATCTGAGTTTTCCTGACTTTGGGCACTGAGGTGTATGAGCAAATGTTTCGGTCAGGTGGTCACAGTCTGACGCGAAACCCACAGTGTTCAGTTCTCAAGCAAGCTTGGTACTCATTTCTCGACTCACTGATGGGATGAACGGCTGAGTCAACCTTACCCAGCCCGGGATTTTAACCCCAGACCTGTGGCATGGAAGCGCGATACGCTACCACTCAGCCACTGGGCGCCATAGCTAGTATAATTTCTTTAAACTTGATTTGCAACTGCTCAAACGAGAAACTTTTAAACTGAGCCTCTCTCTATCCGTATTTTATATTCTTTTCATCAAAATCACACTCTTACCGATAAAAATGATTCAAAAGTAAGTAAAAAATATTTAGAAATTCATTTTTTTTATTATTTATTTAAGAAATATTAAAATTCTTCATTGAATAAAAATTTACCTTCATTTATTTTTTTCCAAATGATAAAACAATAATTATAAAGAAAATATGATTAGTATTATAGGAGTGAGGAAAGAATGTTTTATTAACGTTGCACTTTATAACAACATGAGAGTTACTGGCGATGGACCTAGTATATTTGTATCTCGGTCAAGTGACTAGGACGACATCTGCACTGGCACCTTTTTCACCATACTACATAGAGGACTTTGACCTCTATAGATTTAACGCGAATTAGCCCAAGGCGAATCTTCAATGGCATTGGGACTCGAACTCATAACACGCAAGCCACTAGTTTGTGACCATAGAGAATCAGAGGATGTTCCAAAAGAATGATGATAAATATTTGCCTGAAAGAAGATTAAATAAAAAGTTTAAAGCATAAGTTTTTCCTACAACCTGGTTATATTGTTTATTGCTTTATTATTGTTTAAGAGCAATAATTCTAACAAATGACTAAGACTAATAACAATCGTTACTTTCCGTTTCGGCGACGCTGGCGGTAAAGTCGCCAAAAATGATACAACCGACGCCAAATGAATTATTCCTGCTGGTAACTTTTTACAAACACATTCCCAAAACAAGTCGTGGTCTTTCTTATTCGTAACGTCTTTTTTATAATACATCAAAACTGGAAGAAAAACCAATGATAACTAATATTTTTTATGTGTGTATTAAGTGTTGTCGCCAGTAACACTAAGTTGGCGAGATTTGCGCCGGAGAAACGGAAAAGTACTTAAAAATCATATAAAGATCGTTCTAAAATCCATTCAATCCTAATATATTTATACGTTTTTAGAAAGTTTTTGAAATTGTTGTCATCAAATCACAGCATATCAGGCAAATAAATCTTAAAGAGAACATTCTTTAAAATTATTATATTTTTATTGCCAACCTATTTTCAAACAATATGAAAATACAATGATCAGAAAAAGGCAATTTGTAAAACTTTAGAATTTAATTATTCATTATTATTATTATTATTATTGTACTTTTTCGGCGTTTTTGGTGAGAACTCACAATATATACATAAAAAATATCAATACATTTGTGTTTTCATTGGTTTTCACCCATTTTTGATGTATTATGTTAAAAAACGTTACTGATAAGAAAAGACCACGTCTTGTTTTGAAAATGTGGTGGTAAAAGGTTACCAGCAAGAATATTCCTTTTGGCGTCGGTTGTATCATATTTGGCTACTTTATCGCTTGCGCTGTCAAACAAAAATGTGCTTTTTTTTTCGTGTTTTGAACAAATTTTAATAAAAAATATGTCAGCTATTAATGTGGAAATACTAATTTTGCATGTATTTTTTGCAATCTTATTCAAGTAATGATGCTCTTGATGTGGTTGCAACAACACCAAAAATTATTATTCTGTTGCTATCCGTAGCATAAGAGAGTAATGTATGTGATTTGTCCTTTTGATATCTTTATCAAATGCCCTTTTTTTTTCTTCTGGAAGTCTGAGTAAACATCTTAGAAACCTGACTTTGATGTATAAATATTTGATGGGATGTATAGTAAAAGCGTTTGTTATGCCAAGAAATTTTAGAGGTGTAATTTTTTTTAACGTGTCTTATCATTTTGGAAATATATAACTTTCATGATAGTATGCTGGGACGGCGCTAGGGGTGGGCAAGCCGGGCCCCTGCTCGGGGCGGCAACTTTAGGAGGCGGCAAATTGGGTTTAAAATTAACTAGTGAAGAAAATAAACCAAGATTCATTTAAATCTTATGAAAAATTAAAATGTGTTGAATTTCAATAATATATATATATATATATATATATATATATATATATATATATATATATATATATTTAAATATATAAAAACAATCACAATTATCAATTGATAAATTGAAATATATGAATCTTATAATACTAAAACACTTCAAAATATCAATGGCGAATATAAAAGATAATATTCCAACGTTTTCAAACAAAATTAAAAAAATTATAAAATAAAATAAAAATTTATAAAATATCCAAGTGCAATCTCGGACTTAGGACCGATAAGTGGGGTTAAACTAGTTTTATGGCGCCAACCTTCCCCCTATTGCAACTTGGTAAGTTAATTGGAAAATATCCAAATTTCAAAAAAAAATTAAAAATTAAAAATTAAAATTAAAATTAAACCATTATAAAATTAAAAAGTTAAAATTAAACCATTATACTTGAAAAATAAAACTTTTTGCCATCGCATTCTGAAAGATATTACAATATTAAAATATTAAAATTTAAAAACAATTTAGTGCATGATATAAGTGAACCATCAAACGCCCAAGATGATTCACCCATCTTTAAAATAGTTGTACAGGTAGAAAAAATAAATATTTGAGATCCGAAAGTTCAAATTAAAAATATCTAAAATCAAAAAGTTCAAATTAAAAAATATCTAGAAAATTAAAAAATCAAAAAGTTCAAACTAAAAAAATCTGAAAGTTCAAGCTAAAAAATCTGAAAGTTCAAGCTAAAAAATCTGAAAGTTCAAGCTAAAAATCGAAAGATCAAGCTAAAAATCTGAAAGTTCAAGCTAAAAATCTGAAAGTTCAAGCTAAAAATCCGAAAGTTCAAACTAAAAATCCGAAAGTTCAAACTAAAAATTTCTAAAACCGATTGTTCAAATTAAAAACACAGTATATTCACAAATGAATAGAGTAAATCATTAAAAACTCACCAAAGAGTATCCCATCAAGAATACGATCCATTTCTTATAGCACGACCTTTCATATTTAATATATCAATTACCACTTCATATTTTGCACATAACATCTAACCAATGCCATGTCAATCCAAACGATTCTCGATCCAACACTAGAGTTTGACCACTTGGCATTAGATGCAAACCAGACCGCATGTAAACTTGCTTGATTGGTCATAAGCCTTTGATTGGTCATAAATGTGTAATAATTATGTATAACGCCCCTTAAGCGCCCTCAACGCCCCTTGGAGGTTGATTTTTGTAAAAATCATTATGTAGGGAATCTCTACTTTATGAAAGAAATCTGTGTAATAAGTTTCACGACTTTACATCTAATAGTTTAGTAAAGGAAATAATTATCTATAACGCCCCTTAAACCCTCGTAACGCCCCTTGGAGTTCGAACTTTGCAAAATCCGTTCTTAGCTGACGTCTACACCATGAAGGGAACCTACCTACCAAATTTTAAGTTTGTAGGTTTAATAGTTCCGGTGATATCGTGATTAGTCAGTGAGTGAGTGAGTGTGAGTCGCCTTTTCACCTTTATATATATATATATATATATATATATATATATATATATATATATATATATATATATATATATATATATATATATATATATATATATATATATATATATATATATATATATATATATATATAAAGGTTGGCTAGCCCTAAAACTCGTTTAAACCTGCAATCTTGGTTCCTAAGGCCAGGAGTTTGTTATAGTACTATTGTGCCTATTTCTTCCTATTTAGTATAGTTATCTTAGGTTCTAATTATCTGTGTATTTTTATGTTTTGGATTTTATATATATATATATCAGTGGCGTAACGGAAAATAATTGGGCCCCTCCGCAAGGTCAGATCTTTGGCCCCAAGGTGGATATATGTATATATACAAAGAATTTCAAAACCATAACATAATGTACCTTTACACATCACGTAAAAATATTTAAATATTACACTTATAACTGAATTTAAAAACAATCTGTGTCTGAGTAAACAAAGTAAATAACGTTTAACATTGGTGAGTATTTATAGTATTTAAAAAATGGAAAATCTAACAACAGTCGACTGATAACACTAAGAAAAACACATACACTGTAAAATAATATTTTCTATTTCAGATCCTTATGATAGAAAAAAGCGTACCAAATTCTTCATTTATGAATCCCGGGATGAGCTTGACCTTAAGTTGGATAAAATTCTAGCATAAATTGTCAAAAAGTCAAAGACACAACTACTGTTACTAATAACAAAGCATGGGCACAAAAAAGAATGCGCTCGCAGTACCACTCAGGTTGAACTACAAAAGTAACTAGCTCGTTGGGTTGTTCGCGACACACACTACTAGCTAATTTACAGCAATACACTCAAGAAGTAAATCACAAAAAAAGCGATTGACGTCTCACATTATTTCTTAGCAAAGTCGGTTATTAATTCATCCAATTGCTTGCTTCTTGTTGTTCAATACTTATCAAAGACAAATAGGAGAGCCTCTCTTCTGACATCGTACAACGTAGATAATTTTTTATTAATTTTAATTTATAAAATGACCTTGCCGCCATTTCAGAAGTAACTGGAAGAGTCAAAAACAATAAAACAGCAATACATACATCTGGTAAACTTGGCGCAGCAAACTTATTTTGAATCATCAAAAAATTACCTAAATCTTTTATCGAATTTAGCTTAATTAAATCTTCACTAAAAACTACTTTTAGAGCAGTGTTTCTCAAACTGTGGGGTGCGCCCCCTGGGGGGCGCGATAACCCTACGAGGGGGGCGCGAGCATATCGAAAATAAAAGATTTAAAAATAATTAATTTACTGGAATGAATTAAAACAAAATACTTTCAGACATAATAAAAAATGCATTTTTACTCTGATATAGTTTATAGGCGCGCGCGCGCGATATTAAGTCAACAAAAATAAAAACTTCTTCACTACCTAATTATCTATCGTTGATCCTATAACCAAATAAAAAAAACTTTTATTTGATTTGCTGCAATCCCATGATGAGAGATTTTTTTACTACGCTTTCTGTTTAAATCTAACATACAACTCTTTCAGAGAAAAAACAGATCCCAGACGGAGAATCGAAAAAATTTAGGAACATAAAAAATTCATCACTGTCATTATTTTTTAAATACTGCACATTATAGCTGTAATCTGTTTAACCTTCTAAGTTATTCGTACAGTTAGTTATGACCCCTCTCTTATGTGTTTGTTTCTCATTTAGGGAAGTTATAAGTAATGTATTTCTCTGTTACGCTTTCTTCCATGCAAAAGAGTTTTATGATATTTGGAAAACCATGGAGAGCACTTTGCATAATTACTTGGCCAAGACTTATTTTTACGAGTATTCTATACATATAAAGCATAACGCGAAAAACGTTTTACACAATTTCATATAATCATAATGAATACACTTTTTACCCTGAAGTGGTCACGCGGGACGCACAGATTACGAAATCTTTAATTCTGGCAAAACTGTTTAATTGTTACCAAAGAAAAATTGAAAAGTCCTTGAAAGTAGGTAAGTAAACTTTCTCTTAATTTAATTATTCACTGGAATCACGATTTGTATCGTGTACGATAAAATAATTATAAAAAAAGGATTAGGGTGACTCAATAACCCCGCTCGACCGTATCGAGTGCACGCCTGCTCCCGGGTTAAAACATGTTGAAGTCTTTTTGCTTTAAATATTAAAAATAATACAATTATTCTTCATCGGAAATTTATATTATTGTTCATTATTTAACATCAATTATAAATGCTAATTCTGTGAGGCTTAAAATTACAATTCGCTTAAAACTAATTATAATTTGAGCAACCATTTTAAAAAAATCGTTTTACATTTTTGTAAACATTGTCGAGCATTTGGCTTTGCACTCCTTACAATTCAGCTATTATATCAATAATGTTTTATTTTCTTATAAATGAACTCGGGCAAAGAGCGGGCACTTCAGCCGGTATACTTTTAATGTATCAGTTGTGACGAATCTATACGGAACTTTATCACTAACCTTCTGAGTCGACCTTTTTAGGGAAATTTAATTCCCTACCTATTTCCAATCAACTCCAAAAAGCGGACAGGATTCCTTGTTATGCAGATTAGTATAAGTATTTAAGTCAAACGAAATAGTAAAGTTAGAGCAGTAGGAGATAGAGATTGAAGCAGAAAGTTATCGTGGATTTAAATTGAAGATTTCTTGTTAGAGATAATTAATCTCAAGAATTGAGATTCCGAGTGGTAACTATTGATTTGTGTTTAAAGTCTCATTAAAGTTTTAGGAGTGAGATTAAAGTTAAATGTTCAATAAGAACATTATTAAATATAATTCTGGGATCTCTTATCGTGGTAATCTCTGCGTGATCGTCATTTAATGTTTAATTAATGAGATCATTAATTAAGTTAATTTAAAGGATATTATCTTTAAAACCTCATAATACTATTTAAATAAATTTGTTAATAAGTCTTTGATTCTATTTGGATAAGATAACCAAATAAAGAAAGTTGCTTATAAAAATGGCTACTGGTTCTTACATGACTCCTATTTATTCTCGTTCTCAAAGTGAGGTCCTAGGAGACCTTCACACAGTGCTGCACATAGTATTTTATAACTAATTAATTAATGCTAAATTAGGAACAAGTTTAATAAGTATTAACGACTTCCATGGGCTTGTCTTGCAAAGCAAAGTTTTTATAAGAAAAAAAGGCTTATGATTAGAAATTCGCCCTCTGAGTTCTTTTTCTATATTTAGTAGATATATATATTTTGTCTTCTAAGCAGCCACCGCATTTTGCAATATGTTCAATTTAAAAATTAGAGAAAGGAAAAATAACATAATAATTATCCTACTATTTTATTTATTTATTTATTTATTTTGCTTAAAAGTAGTATACAAAATTTTAATACTTATGTTACTAATTTGTATTGTTTATAATTAAGATCGCCTATTGTTGCTTTAGCGTCAAAGTGCATTATTATTGCATTCAGTACATTATTAATGTATAAGGGGGGCGCGATAAAAATTGTGATCGAAAAGGGGGGCGCCAGTATTGAAAGTTTGAGAAGCACTGCTTTTAGAGACATAATTTGATTTGGAAATTCACTAGATAGGTCGAGGCTATATACTTTTGAAGATTACTGGCTTCATTATATAAGAGATCATTTGTAGTGCTTACAATATTGTTACTATCATCGGTGGTTCAGTTAATCAGTGGTAGAATGCTTTTATATCAATCAACTTTCATATCATCACAATCGTTAGACTCAATTAAATTCAATAAATCATCGAAGACAAGTGTAAGATTTAATAATAAGTTTAATGGAATATGGAGTGCGTCTGCACTCGGTCACGCACACAAGATCTCTGGTGTGAACAAAGCATGTTTTTACAAGCAGCGCCCTCTATACTGAGGGGGTTCTACCATTACTCCCCACTTAAACTCCTGCGGAGTTTACATTAAGATAATTCAAATTCTAAGGTAATTCAAGTAAAATTCATGCAAATGAAATAATACAAATAAAATTCATGCAATGTGAAATAAAAATAAAACCCTATGAATTCAATTCTCAAATCACATGCATCATCAATAATTCTGAAATAAAATTAGCAATTCTTAAATCACATGCATTATCAATAATATTGAAAAATCAAATTAGCAATTATGTAAATAGAATAATATAAAGGTTAAAGTTCAATAAATTGTAAAATGTTCAAATGTTCTTTTCTACAGATGCAGGATCAACTGGAATAGGTAAAGGCACTACCTTTGTGATGGCTCGTTTTAAAATACCTGTTGAGGTTTTCACATTAACTACTCTTACAAGACCATCACTACCGGGAAATACTTCAAGAATACGCCCCATAGGCCAGTCCAAGGGCTTGGTGTTGGGATCCTTTAAAAGCTGATTCTCCATCAAGTTAGGGTTCTGTACACTCCACTTAGCACGGGTCTGAAGATGGGTCAGATATTCGGTGCTCCAACGGTTCCAAAATTTGTCTCTCAGGGATTGAATGAGTTTCCACCTGGAATGATAGGACAAAGAATCCGAAGCAGTATAAGGTTCAGGAAAGGATGAAATTGCACAGTTCGTCAAGAAATGCCCCGGGGTCAAAGGGTTAAGATCATTGGGGTCCGAAGAAAGTGGAGACAAGAGACGTGAATTCAGAACTGCTTCGATTTGTGCCATCAACGTAGTTAACTCTTCGAAGTTCATGATAGCTGATTTCGCTATCCTCAATAAAATGCGTTTCATGGACTTAATGTTTGCTTCCCACAATCCACCGAAATGGGGAGAAGCGGGTGGAATGAAGTTCCATTCGATTCCCTCTTCCGCGCTGAATAGCTGAATTCTGTTGGACTTGCAAATTTCGTTCCATTCATTAAGAATATTTCTTACTCCCTTGAAGTTCGTTGCATTGTCACTCCAAATGACGGATGGCTTGGATCTCCTTGCTATAAATCGTCGGAGACATGCTAGGAAGGCTTCTGTGGTCAAGATGGAAACAACTTCTAAATGCGTGGCTTTTGTACTGAAACAGATGAAAATGGCAATATACGATTTTAAAGTCACTCTTGATCTTTTTAAATTTGGTTTCGTGATTATAGGACCAGCGTAATCCAATCCAACTTTTTCGAAGGGTCTAGAAGGCACAATTCTGTCTCGTGGTAAATCTCCCATCATCTGGTTTATTGTCTGGGTTTTCGTGCGAAAACACGTAATACATTTATTTAATATTCTTCTTACACGCTTCTGACCCGATGGGATCCAATAAAACTGTCTTATTAAATATAATGTCGTTTGCAATCCAGAATGTAATGATTTCTTGTGATAGTGTTCAATTATTAAATCAGTTAAATGATGAGCCTTTGGCAACATCATTTGATGTTTTTGGAATTCAGATAGGGTCGAATGTTCCAATCTACCTCCCACTCTCAGTATTTCATCTTCGTCTAAAAAAACGTTTAAAGATGATATTTTGCTGCTCTTTGGAATCGGTTGTCCGTTTTTGAGACACTTTATTTCAGTTAGAAATTCATTTAATTGTACTTGTTTTACTAAAACTTTCGTAACATGATCAAATTCAGAAGCACTTATACAGTCTATTTTCCTTAATACTGGGTTCACTTTACAGTTATAAATAAATCTTAAACATAGAGCGCTTATTCTAATTAATTTACTAAAAGAGGAATATCTAGAGATTAAATTATTTTCAATTTGCCTCTTTTCAACCGCTGTATTTACATTAATTGATTTCTTCAATTCTAATTTATCGTTGTTTATTTCGGTTTCAATTATAGGTTCTGAAAATAATGGCCATTCTGTTTGTTTCATTGTCAACCACTTGGGACCATGCCACCATATTTTGTTATTTTTAAGATCATTTAAAGGCAAACCCCGACTTATTAAATCAGCGGGATTATCCTTTCCTTTACAGTAGCGCCACTCCTTCGGATCACTCAGTTTTTGTATTTCTTTAATTCTATTCTTTACAAACACTTTATGTCTATTAAAATCCCCCTTGATCCAGTAACATGTTATAGACGAATCGGTCCAATAAAAACGACTCACAGGCAGTATGAGTGCAGTTGCAATTTTGTCACTTAACCTTGCAGATAAAAGTGCGCCCATAAGCTCCAATCTAGGGATCGAAAGAGTTTTTAATGGAGCTACCCGACCTTTTGATGCTACAAAACTAGAAATAATATTTCCATCGTTCAGTTCTATGCGTAAATAAGCGACAGTTCCATATGCCTTTTTGAAAGCATCTGAAAAGCAATGCAACTGAATGGTGGTTGCATTTGAAGGCAAAAAGTTTTGAAAGTAATATTGAGGAATTTTTATTTCACTTAAATAATGAATCTCATTACACCATTTATTCCATGAAACTTCTAATTGTTTCGGCAATTTGTCATCCCAATCCAATCCTAAACACCAAATTTCCTGAATTAAACATTTTATTCGGATAGTATAATGACCTATGAAACCTACTGGGTCAAATAATCGACCTGCGGCTTGTAACAAATATCCTTTTGTATTAATTCTTTTAGAAAGAAATGTTCCTAAATCGCTGGAATCAAAATAGAATGTATCAGATTTTTCATTCCAACCAACTCCTAAGACCTTTGAAGCTATCAACGTGTTCAATGACTCTATGTTCATCTACTTCAAAATTTAAATTTTTTAACCTTTGATTTAGCTCGGAAGAGTTGGTTCTCCATTTCCGAAGATCCATACTTGCATCTTCCAAAATTTGTTTACTTTCTATGCAGGTCGTCAAGGCTGCTTGGACACCGACATTTCCACACAGAAAATCATCAACATACAATGACTGGTTAAGATAGTTTAAAGTATCAGGAAAAATATCCACATATTTTTTAAGATGATGCTTTATCGTAGCTGCAAGAAGAAATGGATTTGATTTTATTCCAAATAAAACCCTAGTCATTCGGAAAATATCAAGCCGTTTGTTTTCTAAATCAATTCCTGGATTTTCATCCCAGAAAATTCTTGTAAAATCCCTTTCACTTTCGTCTATCTCAATCATCAAAAATGCCATTTTTATGTCAGCTACAAATGCAATTGGATTCATTCTAAATTTGATTAATAGAAAAAATAGGTTAGGTATAAAATTTAGCCCTGTGTGTAAACAATCGTTCAAAGATAGCTGTGATTTTGCATGTGATGACGCATCAAATACGATTCGCAATTTGCTTGTAGTTTTATCAGTACGTATTACTGCTCTATGTGGTAGATAAAAAATATTATGCTTTAGATTTTCTTCTTCAAATGGAACGCGTTCTATGATTTTCTCAGAAAAATAATTATTTACAACTAATTTGTAATCCTCAAATAAGGAACTGTCATTTTTAAAACGTGATCTTAACTTTAGAAATCTTTTCCTAGCAATTTCTTCATTATTTTCTAACAATGTTTTCATGTTAGGTTTCCAAGGGAATTTAACTTTATACCGCTTATTTTGGTATGAAAAATTCCCGCTTCAAATTCAGACATTATATCATTATCAATATTTTCTTCATCAGACACCTCTGCTTCTATTCCTAAATTCTCTAAATCCCAAAATTCACTAAGCTGTTTAGAAATATTGGATTCATTAACAATAACACTCATTGTTAAAATGTCCTCAGAATCTGTTTTAATTACTGCTGAAACTATATTATCAGTGTCCCTTTTCGGAGACAAATCGTCATCATGTCGATTTCGAAAACATATTGAGAAATGGTGGGACCCATTACAAATAGGACACGACTCCCTTTTTACACATTCCATTGCTCTATGACCGGGCGACAAACACAAATAACAACATCCTTTTTTTCTTAAAATTTCTCGCTTTTCGTTAGCACTAAAAGAACGGCAAGCGTCGAGTTCATGACCTTTGTTGCAGTATAAACATTTTCGGCTTCTAGGTTCTACTTTCTCCCAGGGGGTGGGAAATGAATGTGGTCGGAAGTGTACTCTATTCGGGGGTGGCTTCATGCGTTGTCCGGGGAAATAGGAGCCTTTATTTTTTGTTCTGTCTTGCGGTGGAGGGGAATAATGACATAGTTTATGTCTGTTTATTTGAGAAGCTCGTTCCCTACTACGGATTTTCAAGTGCAGGAACTGCAAAAGAGCGCTCAGGTCAAAACCTTCGTCCTTTTGAGAACGATTGAATTCCAAAACGAGTTCCGAGGGTATCTGTTTCAACAGGATGGGTGTTAATAAGTTTGAGTAGGATTCTCCTTTAACTCCTAAACTTTCAAGACTCCTTATTTGCGTTTCTGCTCTATCGTACAAATTTCTTAAGCCCACAATATCAGTAGGGTTTCTAACAGGTGTTAAATTTAATAAATTGCTCAAATGAGCGTTAATTAACATGTTTTTATTTCCAAATCAATCTTTTAATAAATCAAGAGCTCTATCATAATTATCATCAGAAATTGGAAATCCATTAATGCAAGCAAGCGCATTACCACACAAATATGATTTTAAATAATTAAATTTATCAACTTTGCTTAGTCTATTGTTATTATGAATAGAGCTTTCAAATAAATTATAAAAATCTAACCATTCAGAATAATTTCCAGAATACTTATTTATATGCAATTTAGGTAAATTTATGTTCATACATTCAAAACTATTGGAATCAATAACTTGGATATTTCGAGAAACTGTATCAACCTGGATAGAGTCAGAATTTATTCTCCTTATTTTAGAAGAAAGCTTCGTTTTACAAAATATAATCTTCTCTTTAATTTCTTCCGAAGCTTCTATATCTTCAGTAATAGTGTCAACAGACAAACGATCTTCAATTAGTGTATTTAATAAACTTAAGTTACTTTCTTTATCATTTAATTGCTCTAAAAAAGCTTCAAATTGATCAACAGGTTCATTTTCATTGTTGATCTTTCCTTCAATTTTATTTATCAATTTTGTCAACGAAGAACGTACCGCAGTACGCTTCTTTTTAAATTTTGAGAGATCTTCTGACATTTTAATCTTCTATTCAGGTATAATTCAGTTTCAATAAAAATTCGGCTTACCTGAATTCACTGTCGACGATGATATTTCAACTTTTTGGCCGATGCACCTATGTTACTATCATCGGTGGTTCAGTTAATCAGTGGTAGAATGCTTTTATATCAATCAACTTTCTTATCATCACAATCGTTAGACTCAATTAAATTCAATAAATCATCGAAGACAAGTGTAAGATTAAATAATAAGTTTAATGGAATATGGAGTGCGTCTGCACTCGGTCACGCACACAAGATCTCTGGTGTGAACAAAGCATGTTTTTACAAGCAGCGCCCTCTATACTGAGGGGGTTCTACCAAATATTTTTGGGAGGAAGAAAACTGAATGATTTGCAAATGCCATTCATACTCTCAAAGCGATTTTTCAATTGAGTAGTAATAACATCAACATTGGCCTTAAAAACATCCACCTCAAACAATCGTTCTCTGTCTTGCAGTTTTTCATCAGCATGGAAATCATCGAAAAACTGTATAACTTTTCTGTTTCTTTTTTTTCAAACTCCGGGGTGATACCCCATTTTTTAGTCAAAACAATAGCTTCTTCTTTTATATTAGCAAAATTGTTACGAAGATTCTCGATAGACGTTAAGCTAGGATTTAACATGCTCTTAGGGTTTTCCAAATCTATTTTTGGTGATTATAATGCTTTTGAAATTAAATTTATGCTCTGTAAAATTTGACATTGGAAAATTAGCAAAAAAAAAAATTGAAATTTTTCCATATTTTTTAATCGCTGAAGCTTCTTGTTTCTCGTCTTGCTTAGTACTAGTTAATAAAATATTTGAAAGTACTTTTAAAATCGAAATGTAATTGTAGCGAATTGATATTACAGTGTCAAATCGAGATGACCACCTTGTCGTGCATAATGATTTAATAGTCTGCTGAATGTACTCGTTATTCTGCACAGTTTTCAGATCACTCCACCTTTTAATGTTGAGCCCAAAAAATGTGTAAATTTTTTCACAAAAGTCATAAAATTCTCTTACTAGAGGCACGTTATTACGTGCATCGTTTAGAACAAGATTGAGGTTGTGTGTTGAACAGTGAACGTAAGTTGCTTTTGGTTGTTTGTCCTTAATTAATTTCTGTAATCCCCCATACGCTCCACTTATGTTGGCTGCCCCATCATATCCTTGTCCTCGACACTTCGCCAAATTAATTTCCAGTGTATTTAGAAAATTTAACACATCACTATATCCAAATTTTTTGCAGTCTGATTTGCCGCCTCAATAAAGCCTAAGAACGTTTCGTTAATTCTGATATTATCTGGCTCATTATTATCAGTTGTTACATACCTTATTACAATACTTAATTGGTCTTTTTTTTAATATCCTGTGTCGTGTCCAGAATAATAGAGAAAAAGAACATTTCTTTATATTTTTAACAATATTTTCTTTTATTCTAGAGCCTATAATAGCAATAAGTTCATTTTGAATTTTTGGGCTAAGATATTTTTGAATTTTTTTCCCTGACAAATGAACACTGAGAAGAGGGTCATATTTAGCCAAGAGGTTTATTTTGTTCAAAAAATTTCCCCTTTGAGTCGAATCTCGAGTTTCTCGATGTCCCCGAAAAGGAAGATTGCACATCGCTAGAGTCATTGTAACTAACGTCTATGATTCTTCGTAGATTTGGCTAACCTTATTAATTTCTTTAAAATTGCATTTCAATAATGAATCCACCGTTTTATTTTGTTTCCAGATGTCATATGTGCGACATGCTTGGAAATGAATTATAGAATTTTCATGATATTTAATTTTTTTTTTATATAACTTGCAAGTCATTCACACCTTTACACCAGGCTTCTTTAAAATACATATTTGTTCTATCAGCGAAAAGCCAACATACCTGACAGTAAGCAACATGAAGTCGTGTTGAATAGCACAGCCATTTCCTTTCGATCTTTTGTTCTACCTTGGATATGAAACTATAATAAAATGATGAAAAGCTTCTTCCCTTGGCATCTTTTTGGAAATTACCTTCTGAATGGTATGGGACCAATTTTAAAATTTGTTCCCTTAAATCTGCATCTATGAGAGTACCTACATAATGCGCAAAATCATTTATAATCAATTTTTTTTCTTCGTTTTCATTTTCCGACTCCTTTTCATCAGAGTATCCTTATTAGTTGAAGTATCCGAAACTGTGTTTTTTTTCTTGCGGATTAATTTTCACTTCCAGGATTTGTTCATCAAGTTCCCTGGCATTACTACTACTAGCACTTGCACAAGATGATGAACTTGCGGATATTAAAAAGTTATCCAATTTTGCATATTTTCTATTAATATCATACTCCTTTTCCTTTCGAATTTTTCATTTTTGAGAACCACTCAGTTTTTTTAACTCTACTCATTTTAAGGCCGTGTTTCTTCTTGTCTTATTAACAAAATAACAGTATAAGAACCAGAATAATTAATTCCGTTTACAAAAAACAGTTCTAATATTACAAGAGAGAAGTGAGAACACACAAAATGTTTTAACAGCGGAGGAACACTCCCTATATTGAAGTGCATTGAATATAAAAATATATATGTTCTAAAAACACAATTTTGTGAAACATTTCTCATTATGCTCTATTTGATTGAATACTCATAAATCTACGAAAATTTCTGTGGGCATATGGGTTTTTAAATCATAAATCTAGACCGTATAATCATTTAAAATGCTCTCTATGCGTTTTCAAGTATCGCAATACTATTTTTCACCAAAAAAGCATAACAGATGTACTTTATTTACGAGTTCGCTAAATGAATATGAAATACATGTATGTGTGGGGGGGGTACATGGGGGTCAAATACATGTGGCGTCTTTCTCCCTACCGCTAACATGAAGTATATTAAAAAAAACAGTGATGAATTTTTTTATCTGTTAATAATTTAGGTTTGAAAAGAAAACCCACTAAAGAAAAGTATCTCTTTCGTCGCGGGGATTACAGCAAATTAAAATGTTTTTTGATTTGGTTATTGGATCTAAGATATCTAATAAGCGATCAAAGTTTTGATTTTGAATGATGTTAGATCGCCAATTTGAAAATCGTTTAAAAATTAGATTTAAAAAAAATGTAAAGCTAATTTTGTGAAATTCTACGTTAATGGCGTCAGTCTAGCTTTGGGCCTCTAGAAGCCTTGGCCTCCCCCGCAGTGCGGGGGTGTACGTTACGCCACTGATATATGTGGGAGACAACAAGGGGTCCAAGACTTTTGTCTTTCTTATGGTTTATTTAACATTAAACAAAAATTAATTAAAAAGGTAGCTGGTTTAACAGATAAGTTTGACAATGATATGCAGAAGGTAACGCCTGCTCGCGCACCTCTCGCGTTCTCTCTTCTGTTTTTTCTAATCGTTAAAGTTTCTCCAAAGTCCTTAAAGTTTTCGTTTTGGTTTTGATTTGCTGCGCCTGCGCGCGAAGACTGCCTTGCTTTTGGCTGCATGCCATAACGGCTATCCTGACTGTACGCTGTCCGCAGCGGTACGTCCATGGAGACCAGAGAATCTGAAACATACAAAAAAAAGACGGAACAGACAAGGACTATACGACAAATACACAAAGATTTAACATATCATAATTCTGCTGAACTAGACAGTTTCTCCATCATGTGAAGGCATCTCTTCGACATCCGGAAGGTTCCACAGGAAAACATTGTGTTTCACAGGCATAAGAACGTCTTTTTTAACAAGTTGATCTTTGGTTGAACGCATCGATATTTTCCTCTGTAGAGTTCTGGACGTCTGTTCAAAACGATTTCTCTTTTTCCTTCGTTTCCACTGCCAGGGCTCAAAGATTCGTCGGAGCATTGTAAACCGTCTATATTTACTCTTCATAGGTGAAGAGTTATCAGAACAAGATAAACGTCTGGTTCTCTGACACACTGGAATATCATTTTTCAATTTAATACACATTTTTAACTTAGTACTCTTAATGTTATTGCATTTATAATTATTAACTAGAGAACTCAAATCATTTCTAGTATTAAAGTTTTTAACATGTGGCAAATCATAACTAGAGTTTTCTATCACATTTGAAACAGAAACATTTGGATTAAAATGAACACCCAAAGAGGATCCACTTTCACTCGATAAAACATCGCTCTTTGCGTGGCCTAGTTTCTTTATTTCAGAATATACACTGGGATGTATAATAAATTCTTCGGTCAAGGTCGGTGATATCGCCGCTCGAACACTTAGGCTGGGAGAGTGTTGATCAAGAGAAATATTTATGGGTTTAACTTCTACCATACGCTGTTCGCCAAAACATGAACTTAATGTTATTATTTCTTCGGAAGGTGTTTGCACTCTAATTAGTGAGGAATTTAAAACTGGGATCTGGCAACCTGAATCGATCAAGGCTGTTACGGGCTGATTTTCCACAAAAATGTTTACGTATTGTAATTGTTCGAATTCATCGCTATTTTGTTTTTCGCTCTCGATTTTCAAAGTATTCACGTTTATTCTATTATGGATGTGGTCGTTAGATTCTTTAGGTTTAAAACGCTTCTCACAGTCTCTTGCGTAATGAGATGAATCACCGCATATAAAGCAATTTTTATTTTCTCTTTCAAGATATTGGGGATAGTTCTCTTTAATCTTTGGTTTAAAGTTTTGTGATCTATTTTTAAAGGGGTCTTGGGTATATCCATAAGTAATAGGAATTTCTTTATGTGATCCGCTTCTAGATGAAATATAAATATCGCACTCTTTAGCTAAATCAATAGGCCTGAACCAATCTTCTGCTTCTCGAATGCCAATATGATTTGCAGTTTCCTTATTTAAAGTTTCAAATAATTTATCAGAAATTATAAGATCACATAGAGATTCAAAGGAATTAACTTTTCTTAACGAACAATAATATTGGAAGTTTGCCGTCAATCTTGCAGCAAATTGGATGTATGTCTCGCCTGATGATTTTACAGCATTTTTAAATGAGTTTAAACACTCGCGAGGGGTTACTTGGAATTCTCTGAGTACTATAGATTTTAGTTTTTCATAGTCATTTAATTCCTCTTCTTTAATATACAGTAAGACGTTATGAGCTCTTTCGCCCAGAAGATTTATTAAAATTTCAGATTTATATTCGTCATTTATTTTCTTGGTTAAAAATGCGCGTTCTAATGATTGGAAGAACAGATTAAAATTTTCAGATCTGGTGGGAACAGGAAGAGATAAAGTTTTAATACTTTGTATCATATTTTCTATGTTAGTTTCGAACTGTTTATCTTCGACTTTAGCTGCAGTAATTAAACTTAATGCTTTATTTTTAACCCTTTGAAGTTCGACTTCTTTTTCTAATTTTGCTAACTGTAGTTTCGCGAGCTCAATTTTCTGTTTTTCTAAAGTTACCTCTCTTTCGTTTCGCGATACACTCTCATCTATACAGTTTTTAATTAAAGTTTTAACGAAATCTGGATCACTTTCAAATGTACTACTGTTCTCAATTTTAGTCTTTAGTTTAACTATGGTGTCCGTACTCTCCACAGTACCGTCTAGATTCTCAACAACTCTTATGAGATCCTCTTTAAGAGCGTTTTTATACATTTTAGAAAAATATGGAAAGATCCTACCTTTTTTTTTCTTCTGGCTCCCTTGTTGCTCGCACGTACGATGTATCCAATAATTAAGAAAAAATTCGATTCCACTGATTTCACCTCTTCGCAGGTAATATAGTTGAAATTGTTCGAATTGACACCTCTACGCAGGTGTTTGTGGTATTTCCAACCTCTACACAGGCGGAATTTTCGACGATGGGTTCCAACCTCTACACAGGCGGAACGAAGTTTTCGAAAAATGGCGGCGCGTCTCCTCCACGGACGGCTTTTGTTCACGTTCCAAACTTTGATCAAAATCGAAAATTTTTTTTTCAATCCCGGCCTCTACACAGGCGGAGTATTCATGCTGAGTTCAAACCTCTACACAGGTTGAATATTTATGCTGAGTTCAAACCTCTACACAGGTTGAACGAAGTTTTCGAAAAATGGCGGAGCGTCTCCTTCACGGACGCTTTTGTTCATTGTCCAGACTTTGGTTCAAAATCGAAATTTTATCGATCCCGGCCGAGCCCCCATAATTTGTGGGAGACAACAAGGGGTCCAAGACTTTTGTCTTTCTTATGGTTTATTTAACATTAAACAAAAATTAATTAAAAAGGTAGCTGGTTTAACAGATAAGTTTGACAATGATATGCAGAAGGTAACGCCTGCTCGCGCACCTCTCGCGTTCTCTCTTCTGTTTTTTCTAATCGTTAAAGTTTCTCCAAAGTCCTTAAAGTTTTCGTTTTGGTTTTGATTTGCTGTGCCTGCGCGCGAAGACTGCCTTGCTTTTGGCTGCATGCCATATATATATATATATATATATATATATATATAATATATATATATATATATATACAAAATATTTTATGTGTTTACAAACATTAAAGTATTTTAGAAGTCAAAATATTTGAAATTCACAAGGATAGACAACACTCACAAGCATAATAAATTCCCACTTAAAAATAGCTTAAAACGTAAACAAAGTCACTCTTTTTTATTATAATTTAAATAAATGGACACACATATAAAGTGCTGTAATAGAATTTTTTACCGTGTGTCTTAATCTGTCGAAACATGTGTGAAAATGCAGGCAGTCGCGAAAAATCAGTCCTGACAAGCTTTTACATGCTTTTAACCGTGACTATAAAAGGAAAAAAGGCAGTTCTATTGTTTTATTTATGGAATAATTGCATTGCAGATTGGTTGCTCGTGAAGTAGAGTGCGTTATAATACAATTACTATTTACTGGGTTTTTTTTAAACGTGTCTGTTATTAAAGTAAGGTGAGTAGAATAATTTAAAAATATTCAGTTTTTCTCAAGAAATATTTAAATAGCTTCTACAGGATGCTTCTTTTTAAACGAGGCTTTTTCATGTATTTTTAATGGACTTCAAAAAAGGAAAAGGTTATCAATTTTTTTAAATATATATTTGTTCGGCGAATACTTCGGCATATCTCAACCGATTTGAATGATTTTTTCTTTTGATAGGGTATGTTACCGGTTTGGTATCATTGTTAAAAAGGTGGCTTAAAATGTCATCCCCTAATTTTGGGGTAACATTTAGGGGTTGATAAAAAATAAAAAGTTTCCAAAAATAATTAAAATTTTATGTGAATAAAGCCAGTGGGAATCCAAATAAAATGCAAAATTAAAACTTTTGAAAAATTACCCCTTTTGCTTTAGAGTTAATATTAAGGGGTTTCCGATTATATAAGGAAAAAAATCAAGGAAAAAAAAACATAAGGCAACCGATTATAAAAATATATGGATTTACTTTACATTACTTAGTGTGAAGTCGGTTAAAAATAATTTTATACTTTTTAGTGTTTTTTTTAAAATTGGTTTCCTTTTTTTAAAATTTTTTTTTATTAAAACTTTTGAAAAATACCCAATAGAGAATACATTGATCTATTGATATACACTCAGGAACATTGAAAATAGCGACCCAAGAAGAAAGCATCGGATTGAAATGAAATTTAATACACATAATGACACAGATGAGAGATTCACTTGATCTCAAAAACAAGACAATTAAACAAATACAGGGTTTGCAACGACATAAATACTGGGCAACTTCAATAGCGCGTTGGACCACCTCCAGCTGCAATGCATGCCGCCACACGGTCCGGCATTAAGTTGATTAGACACCTTATGTTGTCCTGAGGCAGATGGGCCCACAAATCTTGAACAGCCAACTCTAAAACAAGTACAGAGTGACACGATGGCATCTGCCGTTTTAGCTGATCCCACACGTGCTCTACCGGGGACAAATCGGGGGAGCGGGCCAGCCATGGAAGAGTCTGAAAATGACGTAGGAAGTCTTGAGCAACTCTTGCTGTATGCGGACAAGCATTATCTTGCTGGGCAATTGCCCCTGGAAGACCATTTAGGAAAGGTCCTACATGGGGTCGAAGAATATCATCAACGTAACGTTGGCCCGTTAAAGTTCCACGCATCACAATTAAAGTGGACCGGCTATCATAGGCTATGGCCCCCCAGACCATTACACTAGCTGTGCGGGTAGTGTGACGTAGAACAGTGCGAGGGAATTGTACCGCTCACCAGGGTGCCTCCACACCCGTACACGGTTATCATCTGTCCCCCAAACAAACCAGGATTCATCCCTAAACACAACCTTTTGCCAATCTGTGACATTCCACATTGATCTGGCTTAGCACCACTGTAGACGCAGTTGCCGATGTTCCGGTGTTAAAGGGAGTGCACGGAAAGGACGCTTGGATTTAAGATTTGCTTCTGCAAGGTGTCTGGAAATTGTTTGTGGAACAATTACTACGCCTACGTCTGCTCGTATCGTTGAACGAGTCACTGTGGGGACCACAAGTGCTTGCCGCACGATCCTTCGATCCTCTCTCCTCGTGGTCTTCCTGGTCGCTCCAGACCCGGTTTTCCGCGCGTGGGTACCTTCTCGTGTCCACTGCTCCCAACAATTTCTAACGGCACACTCCGAACGATCCACCTGGCCAGCAACACGGCACGTCGACCAGCCTGCAGTTTTCATCCCGATGATCAGGCCTCTCTCAAACTCGCTTAACTGTGAGAGATGTATTCTAGCACGTTTACCTGGCATGTTTCGCTTACCAAAGTCTTCCTACAATCGGCAGGTAATCGTCACGTTTATGAATCTTCGAATTTGCGCTGGCTTATATAGCACCCTCTTCCTGATTGTAGCGCCACCTCGGCGTGTATGAGCATGCGTATTGGCACAAAACTTGGATCATTTGTATGTAACATTACGCTGTACTTATTTGCAAAGTTTCGCGATTGTACTTAGCTTCCTTCTTGGGTCGCTATTTCAATGTTCCTGAGTGTAAACCAGTGGTCTTCAAACTGTGTTCCATGGAACCCTGGGGTTCCACGAGGTATACCCAGGGGTTCCACCAATCAAAATAAGAATTAGAAGAAAAAAATTAAAGATGTGTATGCAAAATATTAACCTAAATTTTAACGAGTATTCGTTAGTATTTAAAGCCCTGTTTCCCAATACTGGTTCCTTGGGGAAAGGAAGAGGAGGCGATAAAGAAGAATTTCGGCATCCGGTTCCTTTTCTTTCAACTAATTTCCTACAACTATTACAGCTTTGTATGCGTGAATTCGGGCGCTATTGAAAGAGATTTTGGCAGAAATTAGTCTCAACAAAAGTGATGAAATGCACGGTCAAGTTTTATGAATGGAAAGAAAGGGACAGAATGACCCTGAAAAAAAAAGACTCTTTTTCGAAGAAAACTGAGGGAATCTTGTGTCAATTTGATTTCCGAACTAATTCTTTTAGCTTCCTGTGCTTATGCAGACAAGACTAAGTCGTACAACAAAAAAGCTAACCATATTTTCATTTCCAAACTATCTTTTAGATTTTTAAAGTTTAATACCCAGGAATTTCAATCATTGCGTAAGATAAAGTAAAAAAAAATTATTTTACTGCATTTGTGTGCTTTTTTTATTTTATTTATTTATTTTTCGCTTCACATACATAAATATAAATGTCATCAGTTCGTAGAATATTTTCTTGTTGATTAACATATTTAAGTATATGTGTTTCGCAGCTTGAATGTACCGTAATCGTCTTAAAACATTTTCGATTGACATTGTTATTCAAATGAAAAAATATTATTTGCCTCTCGTATAAAAATTTCTTTAGTCTCTTATAAAGAACGATAGTAATTCATTTAAAATGCAAAACATTAATGAGCTTTTAAGTATATTCGTTATTTATATTTGTGATTTAAAAGATACTCCTCAAAACGACGTACTAAAGTATTATAAAGATCTAGAAAGAGTGTTAATTGATGGGAATTCATCAAATATAAACTCGCTGAACCTGGTAGACGAGATATTAGCGGTTTTGGCTTTGCTAAATAAAAAAGAATGTTCAATCGAGATTTTAAAATTCATATCGAACCTGGATTTTGCTCCAAATCTCGGTATAGTTTTAAGGATATTGCTTACTTTCCCAATAAGTGTGGCAAGTGGAGAAAAAAGTTTTTCCAAATTAAAATTAATTAAAAATTTTTTACGCTCCATAACTACCGAAGATCGGCTAAACGGCTTGACAACAATAGCCATTGAACATGAACTGGCTGAAGAAATTAATGTTAAAGAAATTATAAAAAAAAATTCTCAGAATTAAAAGTGAGAAAGAAACACTTTTAAGTTTTTAACTCTCGATTTAAATGTATTTCTAATATGTAATTAAGTTTTAATATTTAGTGGTTCTATAATTTGTTTTAGTATTTCTTTAATATCTGTATTTTATAATTATACACTAGAAACGACTCTTTTCCTTTTTTTCTGTGCAACCCTGATTTTAATTTAGTGCCAAAAACATAAATTAATATTTTTTGCTAATCAAAAGATTCAACATTATTGACAGCAATTTTTTTGCTCTCGCTTTATTTTACCATTAAGCGTGAGATGGGTTAGGCTCTTTTAATTTTTGTTAGAAACGGGGGCGGCCTTTTATCTCTTTGCCCGGCGCGGCGAAACTGCTAGCGCCGGCCGGCCTGATAGTATGTTAATGCTTTCATAATATGTTTGCTTCATTATATTAGAAATGAATAATTGGAATAAAAATTAAGCAACATATTTAAGACTTTCATTAAAATGAAAATTTATTTTCCTTATGAATAACAATAGTATGGCATTTGTGGTAAAAAATTTCAAAAGTATTCGTAATAAAAAGTGTTTGTAAAACAAGTGTAATATATAAAAAAAATTTTTAAGCCAATTCCTACTTAGATCAACAAAGAAAAATTTTATTTTAGCTACTTTTTATTAAATAGTTACAATTAATATGAATATGCATATACATATGACAGAATCACAACTTTAAGTGGTAATTAATTTTTATTAATTATCATCAAAGTATCGTATTGTCATCCAAAACAATCGTGTATATAAAATTTCAGTTCAACTGAATGCTTTGAAGCGTGAGAAAAAAAAACCTTTTCTAGTTTTGACACAAGTCGCCAAAATGGTCGCTAAGTCGCCAAAAATTATGTCAACGTGGCTGTATTTGTAATTCTTTAAATATTTAGTTTTAATCAGTTAATTTTTATTAATTATAATTAAATTATTGTATTGTCATCCAAAATAATCATGTATATAAAATTTCAGTTCAATTGAGCGCATTAAAATGTATTTTATTAACGATTGAAAATTCCACCAAGATAAATAAATAGAGTTGCGAGCTAATAGCAGGAATTAAAAAAAACTTTTTTGAGCAAAATCTACAAAAAATTCTAGTTCTACAATAGCGCTGAATCAGGTAGGATTGTAACCAATGTTCATAAACATTATCAGAGTTCTGTTTGAATTCGAGCTAATAGACAAGAAAAAAAGAAGACATCTTATTTCTGAAACATTTTTAATCGAAAGGCTTTTTTTATATCTTTCTTGAAATGTATATATCGTTTGTAATTTTTCTTATAAATGAATATTTATTTTAAATTCTGTATATTTTGAAATTACTCTCTTATGAACAACATTATTATTACGGTAAATAAGAGATTTAATTATTATTATTATGATAAATATCCGACTTAAAAAGTAATAGGCAAATAACTAACAAATTTGATAGAGCATTAACTACATGTATTTAGTTTTTAATTAATGTCTTAAATTTAACAAGTTTAAAAAAAAATCTTTAAATAATATTCTTTATTTTGTTTTTTAAATCTAGATAGGTGGGAATTACTCATACACATTCATATGTAATCATTAATCTTGTACTGAATGGCTTAAATCTAAATATTTCGTAGTAATATACCAAAATATCTTAGTATAGGACATAGCAAAATGACCACAGTAATACTTTAGCAAACTATTAGATCTTATGTTTTATTAACTTCATACCTTGAGGTTGCATGAGGGTCATTGGAAACAGATCTCGTTATTTTGAACCTCAGTCAAATAATGAGGACGACTCTTGAGTTGGCATTTAACTGTCTAAATTTCCACCCTACACCAGAATGAGTGAAGGAATATTAACGTTGTTGTGACTAATGCCATCTACCTGACAAAGTCAGATCGAGGCCCGCGAAATTCCTAGCGGCTAAGAGCTAGAATTGTTACGTCTGTCGTTAGCCTTAGCTTTGAGCACTATGCAGGTGACAGTACGATTTTGCTCCGTTCCACCCCAATTTAGAGGGAGAAAACCCTGGGGGTGGCTAGGGGCCTCCCACCTCTCTTCCTCTTCCACCAACCACACGAGAGGACTTGCGGCTCGACGGCTATTTAGAGTACCCCAATGCGCAAAGGCACTATGCATTCACAAACATCTATGCCTTTTCCGAGATTCGAACCCAGGCCCTACGGCACCGCAGCAAGAGTCGCTAACCACTATACCGGTGCACTATTCAGCTACACGAGAGCTCCTGGTGACAGACCGCGTAATGTCGTACCATTCTCAAGTGACAAGGACGACACTTGAGCTAGCACCTCTTTCACCTAACTTCCACGCCACACCAACGGCCTCGACATATTTAACGTGTATCGCCCCCTTTCACCGTGGTTCTTCAGCAGTACTAGGCTCGAACTCCCGACACGCCGGTCGCGAATCCGTTACCTTGGCCGCAAGGCTTCCGCGGCCACTACTTAGCTTGAAAGCTTTGAACCTCAACAGATTTAACACGCACCAGCCTCTCTGCACTGCGGATCTGCAATAGCATCAAGATTCTTACCCATTCCTCGCTAGAAACAACGCCGGTCATGATCTCGCTACATGGCTCGGCTACTTGCAAATTCTTAGACTTAGGATTAATATTGTATGATTAAACATTGTTTCAAGACGCAACCTTCCTCTTTATTTGTCTAAGTTATTGGGCTGAAATAAGAAAAATTAAAATATAAATGAAAGCAAAATAATTCCAATATAATTTACATACTTAGAAGCAAACTTCCTAATTCATACCCATGTAATTCAATCGATATATACATTCAAACCTCTATATAACGAACCTCTATATTTCAAATTTTTCTATATAGCGAACATTTTCGTAGAACCTTGAACATTTCCCGATTTTCTTCGTTAAATAGCCTCTCTATACTGAAGTGCATTTTCTATGTAACGAACTTTTTCTTTTGTGATTCAATTTTTGTTCTCCCTTTTTTTAAAGTATTTCTGAAAAAATTTCAAGCTATTCTCTCTTTAATACATTTTATGGTGGTCATAAAACTTGAACTGGTTTTTATTAGATCCTAACTCACCAAGAGCAACAGAGTTCTGATCGTTTCATCCAAGAAGTGCAACCTTTAACCCCCATTGCCCAGTTCACTAGAAATATCTTAGATATCCTCTCTCACCCTCAGTGGAGTTTCCCCGTGTCCCCGTGTTCTAATCATGTGTATTTAATATTACTTGTATGATTTTAATTATAAAATGTCCTTAAAATTCATTAATTTTAGTATAAAATTATTTTCTTAATACTGAAAATGCAGTGAATTCTTCGACATTCTTTTTTTCTTATTTTCCGTGCAGTTTTTCTTTCTTTCTTTCTTTTTTGATAAGTAAAATATATAAAATAAACATATATTATTTTTTTAAAAAAAAGGTGCGAATAATTACTTTTTTTAATACATAGTGTTTATGAATTTAAAATTTGTTTGATGTGGTTTATAAAGTACATTAAAAGATGAACCTCTATATAACGAATTTTCCATATAACGAACTTTTTTCCGGGATTTAGCGACTTCGTTATATAGAGCAGCGGTCGCCAAACCTTTTGACCTCACGGACCAGTAAATTCATAATTTAAATCCCGCGGACCACTAGTAGGATTTTTTAAGTGTTAAATACATTTATAAAAAAGTGTGTTTAAAGAACACATAAAATGTATCTAGTTAATAAAATGAAACTATTATAATTGTAAACAAATTATGAAAGCTTTATTAATAAACCATAATAAAACAAACAGAATAAAAAAACTGTAAAAACAAAACAGTTAAAAAATGGTTTAAGTATATCAAACTTTTAGCATTATACATTTCTAGTGTGATGGATGTTCCTGCTCACCTGAAATAATATTATGGTTATTTGGTTCCAATGTTGTTACTGCAAGACTGAGAGCAGCATTTATTTCAAGCTGAGATCGGCATCGTGTTTTGATCGCTGTGAAAGATGAAAAAGCACTTTCACACAAATAAGTTGCGGAGAATTGAATCAGAATTTCCATCGCCTGTTCCCTAAGAAAAGCGTATTCACTTTTTGTGAAAAGCCAAAACTGAGATCTTGATAAGGATGGACGAAATTTAAATTTGGGAATTTCGTCGGACCATAAGTCGGGGTGATACTTTTTTTTAGAGATGCATGCTTAAATTATTATCCTGAATTTTCGTGATGAGTTCGTATATTAGACATTTTTCTGGGGACCAGCGAGATTTTCTCGCGGACCACTGGTGGTCCACGAACCACCATATTGTCAACCTCTGAAAAAGAGGTCCGACTGTATTTTTATATACAAAGAGAGAGGGGGAAGAGAGAGGGAGAGGTGAGGGGTGAGAGAAAAGAGTGAGAGAAAGAGGGGAGATTAAAGAAAGGGGAGAAAGAGAGGTGAGGGGTGAGAGAAAAGAGAGAGAGAAAGAGGGGAGATTAAAGAAAGGGGAGAAAGAGAGGCGAGAGACAGAGAGAGAAACAATGTAATTGCTTTGATTGGAAACGTTTTTCCAACCTCTTGGAAGAGCTTTTCCTTTCTCTTTTTTCCCTTTCAAACAGGAAAGAGGCTTTTTTTTAACAAAGTATCTACTGGAGAGTTCTTATTTTGCGACTAAAAAATTATCTGCAAAATGCACGCGCGTAACAGTTCCGGTAAAATACAATAGATAGCCAAGCCTTTTCTGAAAGTTTAGTCATTTTACACTAAAAAAAAAGAAAGAAAAGGGGAAAAAAGTTTTTGAAACTTTTTTTTTTAAGGTCATAGTGTCACGGTCGTTATTTTTTCAATGATACTAACCAACATGAATCTGGAGTTAGCAAAATTTCAGAGGTAATTCTAGCCATCATCTCAAAGTACACAGCCAATAATTAAATTTAGGAAATATATATGTTCCTTACGTTTTTGATACCATTAAAATATAAATATTCACTTACTTTCTTTACTTCGAAACGAATAAGAACAACGCTTACTTTTCACTGATATGAAAATTACTTTAAAGCGATATCATATTCTTCATGAGTTTTAAAAATTCTTCAGTACAAATGAAGCAAAACTTATTACTTCGGTTAGACGAATTCAGAAAGAGGTAGAAGCCATAGAAATGCTAAGATCCGTTAAATCCATTTAGTTGCTTCGATGACGATTATTTCATTTTTTTTGGGGTCTGTTGTCGAGAAAATAAGGTCAGTTGTCTTGGGATATGAGCATACATGATGGCGAAAAGGGATAATACTTATAAGAAAGAACAACACTCTTAAAAAAGCGAAATCAAAATAAACATCAGATCATAAGAATGCGATGAACCTACCTTATGAAATGCACCAATTCCAGAATTTGTTCATCAACCCCCTTTAAAATAAGGAATGTTCCTCTATCTTTTTTTTTAAAAAAGTACATGTCGGAATTTATTATTATAAAAAAATAAACAAAATTAATCAAAAATGTATTTTATTTAAAAATTCATTCTAAAAAAAGATTATTAAATTAGAATTATTTCATGTTCTTAAAACATTTTTTCTTCTTTTAACTACTTTTTATACAAGGTTCTAATGAAGAAACTGAGTATTCTTTTAATTCATTAATTATTCTCTTAAACTTATTTAACTTAGTTTCCATCCGTAGAAGTGTGGCAACTGTAAAATTAACAACTGTGATAAAAAAAAAAACCCCAACTAATTTACAGCAGATATCTAAAAATATAGTGAGTTATATTGCACATAATGCATTGAATGAAAATAATATTCGTGAAAAGTAAGAAAGATCTAGTTGAAAGTAACAAAAATTGAGCGCATGAAACTTATGGACTAATAGGCTATAATTATGTAAAAAAAGGCCGGAAAAACATATTAAGTCTCCCACTCAGAATTTTCATCATTACACCAAAGCAGCGGAACTGAAGGTCTATTTCCACATTTGAACATTATTTACCAGTGTTTCCTGCAATGCTTTTGATCGGATTAAAATCTGAATTCATATCTTAAGGCTTCTAATCCAAGATTCTACCAATAAAAATACCATAGCGCTCTACTCGGTCTGTATGTTATCTTTACGGCATCCGACTTTGTATCCACCCAAAAATGATAGTGCAGTCGTTGTATTTAGTATGATAACGCGAACCCTTTTTTTTTTTACTGAATTTATATTCCATCGAAATAGTTTTGCACATAAATATGACGATTTAAATAAATATAACGGTTATAAAAAAAGTGATATCACTTTAATATTACAGATATAAAAATTTAAAGACGGTATTCCAAAAATATTTTTTTATTTTTATTTGAAGTAGAATTAATTTAAAAGACACAGTTTTTGTTCTAAATTATTGTTTGTCGTTATTAATAACTCCTCAGAGTACTTAATTTGTGAAATTAATTTTATCATAAATACACGAATTCAATATATAAACAGAATTTTCTATCTACAGATAAATTTAAAATTTATCTTTTCATCACTAGTTCATTTGTTGATTTTACTAAGGTAAGGATTATATTTGTAACCACATTTTAGTTAATTTACAAAAAAAAAAAAAAAAAAAAATATGTACGTGTTTGATCTAAATTCTGAATACTAGAAAGAAAGAAGGGGGAATGTGTCATGACAAAAGAGAAGGTAGAATTGAAAATAAAGACCACTAAGGCATCCCGGGAATATGTCACCTGTGTTCATCAAAGGTAGCAACACTCATGGAAGAAAGGAAAGCTCACTCGGCTACTTCAGGGCTCTAAATCTTGTATTTACTTTTAAAAAAAAGGGTAAGATAATGAGAATTACATACAAATAAAAAACGATAAATATTCTATCAGACTGTGAAGAGAATACATATATATATATATACATGACATTAGTAGGTGTTATGAGCAAAATATAGGTGTGGTAATTGATATATTAAATATGAGAAGTCGTTCTATAGATATGGATTGAATTCTTGATAGGATGCTCATTGGTGAGTTTTTTTTAATGATTTACGCTATTCATTTGTGAATATATACTGGGTTTTTAATTTGAACTTTCGGTTTTTAGATATTTTTTAGTTTGAACTTTCGGATTTTTTAATTTGAACTTTCGGATTTTTTTTAATTTGAACTTTCAGATTTTTTAATTTGAACTTTCAGATTTTTTAATTTGAACTTTCGGATTTTTTAGTTTGAACTTTCGGATTTTTTAGTTTGAAATTTCGGATTTTTTAGTTTGAACTTTTGGATTTTTTTAGTTTGAACTTTTGGATTTTAGATATTTTTTAATTTGAACTTTCATATCTGCAATATTTTTTATACATATACAACTATTTTTTCTACCTATAAAACTATTTTAAAGATGGGTGCTTCATCTTTGGTGTTCGATGGTTCACTTATATTATGCCCTAAATTGTTTTTGAATTTTAACATTTTAATGTTATAATATCTTTCAGAATGCGATGGCGAATAGTTTAATTTTTCAAGTATAATGGTTTAATTTTAAATTTTTTGAAATTTGGATATTTTCCGATTAACTTACCAAGTTGCATTAGGGGGAAGGTTGGCGCCATCAAACTAGTTTAACCCCACTTATCGGTCCTAAGTCCGAGGTTGCACTTGGATATTTTATAAATTTTTATTTTATTTTATAATTTTTTAATTTTGTTTGAAAACGATGGAATTTTATCTTTTATATTCGCCATTGATATTTTGAAATAGGATTTAGTATTATAAGATTTGTATATTTCAATTTTTTAATTGATTATTGTGATTAATTGTTGATGATTGATTTTATATATTTAAATATATATATATATATATATATATATATATATATATATATATATATATATGTATGTGTATGTATGTATGTGTTTAACCCCACTTTCATATAAATCATTTTATACATAAATAGTCCTAAGTCAGCAATGTTTATAATACTGCAGCATCCATTTTTTTAAATTTCGATTGCTCATGTGTCCTTCATTGTGTGGTTTGCTTACTGTCTATGTGTTTTTTGATTTTGATTATTGAATGTTCATCTTTCGTTTGTAGAGAATTAGACTATATATATATATATATATATATATATATATATATATATATATATATATATATATATATATAATATTTTCCTTTACAGATATCTTTGAAAATTAAAATCCTCTTTTACATTTCAAAGATTTTTTAATATCCATATTTTTGCTTAGTATTGGAAAACTGCAAATATTAACGGAGTTGAAATAATTTTTATATCTGGTTTCTTTACTATAAAGAAACGTTTTAAATATTCAAATCGATATTCAGAAAAATTATGTTCCTTACTTTATGTAGTTAATACCGTAAAATTCGACGTATAACGCGCAGTTTTAACACAGAAAATAAGATCGAAATTTACGGGTTCGCGTTATACGCCAGGTCTAAAAATGATATCTTTAAAAATCTAATAGAGATGAGGATAAAAAAGTTAGACTTTTACATATGTATCGAAATACTGTTGTTGCTATCACTAATACCACCTGACTGTGAGGCCCATGAAATTCATCACGGCGAAGGGCTAGATATACGCCTGTCGTTATACGTAGCTTTGAACACCACACAGGTGACCGTACGATTTGGTTCAGTTCCACCCCAATTTTGAGGGAGAACACCAAGGGGTTGTCAGGGGCCTCCCCCTTCAAAAGCCTCTTCCCCTTCCCCCAACCTCACGAGGGGAATTGCGGCTCGACGGCTATTTAGCGTACCCCCATGCTGCACAGGCACTATACATTTGCAAACATCTATGCCTTTTCCGAGATTCGAACCCAGGCCCTACGTCACAGCAGCCAGCGTTGCTAATCACTATACCGGATGAGCGACCGAAATACTATTTACAGTAGAACCTGTTTTGTGCAGTAGAGATAGGGACCGCATAAAAATAACCGCACAAAAAATATTCGAAAATTATATAAATTTTTACCTATAACAAACAAATTCGTCGAAATACTGCACGGTTTTTTATGCGGTGGAGAGGGGCAAAATAAATAATTTAATTACTCAAGGAAAAATTTAATTTCGCATTGTATACATGGAGAAGCTTTCAAAATGCACATGCATTATCCACTGCTACTCATCGTAATCCAAAGCGTTCATCTTCTTGTGATGAATTAGTTCAAAATCGATTTCGTCACTCGAAGATGCAATTTAAATTTATTTATTTATTGGCACAATAAAGTAAGTGATAAGTTTTTGCGACGAAGGTCGGTTGGTCAGTTGCTTGTAACTGTCCCGATAACCAGATATGCGTGATGGAAGCTCTTTTTGAAATTTCCTACTCCTTTCGGAATTGGTATCTATTTTAAGAAAATGCTTACCCAATTTATTGGAAAGCTGTATCACTGCATATATTTTATCCGCCCTCAAAGAATCCGGTTCTTCTTGTCCGTCTATATAATCTATCAAATTATTGATAATGCATAGTCATTTAAAGTTTTGTCTTCAATCAAGCGCGGGCTGTTGGCTCGTTGAGAGAAAGCAACTGAACGTGCATTGTCGGGAGACTGTTTATAGCAAATGAAAAGAGCGTCTTGAAGTGTATATATGCACATTGCAGTGGCGTAACGTACACCCCCGGGACTCTGGGGCTCATGCATGACTGACGCCTTGTACGTATTTACCTAATTTATAAAATATTAAAGGCAAAACCTAACTTTGCAAGGGCGCTCTAACATTCTCTGTTACGTCACTGGTACATTGATAGAAAGCATTGTAGAGCCACCAAAGCCGTTGAAATTCATATACCGCATAAAAAAAGAGATTGCACAGAAAAAATCACCCAAAACAAATCGCACAAAAATAAAATCACATAAAAAAAGGACTGCACAAAAACAGGTTCTACTGTATTTAAAAAAAAATGACATACTTTATAAACTTAAAGAGTTGCTGTTTAGAAAAAATATGTTATTATTCTTTTATACCTGTGGGATAATATACCTTATACTCAAAGGACTTCATAAGAGCATTGCATACGTATATTTCAAGTTTCTTCGCAAAAATTGGGGGTGCGTTGTACGGCGAATACACCTAATAAAAGAAAAAGTTTTAATTCACTTATGAGAAAAATGAAATTATGTGACAAAAAACGATACCATTGTTTAAGTTATCTTAGCGATATCCTCGCTTTTTTGTTTCTTTCATTCCAAAATCGACTGAATTATCAAATATTTATCATCTTTTTTATTGTAGGAATAAAATCTCATTCATCTAAAGGTAAGTCGATTAGTCAGTGTTATTCAATTCATACTATCAGCTCACATTCTCTCTATATTTATTTATTTATCTTCGTGGAATTTTCAATCGTTAATAAAATACATTTTAAAGCACTTAATTGAGCTGAAATTTTATATACATGATTATTTTGAATGACAATACAGTAATTTAATTATAATTTACTGAAACTAATTATTTAAAGAAATAAAGATACAGCCACGTTGGTTTCATTTTTAGCGACTTGGGTCGAAACTTGAATATTTTTTTTTCACGTTTTAAAGCATTCAGTTGAACTGAAATGTTCTATACACGATTATTTTGGATGACAATACGATACTTAAATGATAATTAATAAAAATTAATTGCCACTTAATGTGGGGATTTTGTCCTATGTATATACATATTTATATTAATTGTAACTATTTATATATATAAAAAATAGCTAAAATAAAATTTTTCTTCTTTGGTCTAAGTAGGAACGGACTTAAAATTTTTTTTATATTACTTGTGTGTGTGTGTGTGTGTGTGTTTTTTATTCAATATTTGCAGAATTTAACAAAAAATTAGACATCGACTCTGCCCAAATGATGCAGCCTATGGATTTTCATCATGAGTACTTGAAAAGTTTTGATGCATTTGGCTTGCTCATTGGTTTGATTTTTAAATAATGCGACACAGAGCTACACTCATGAGTAGAATATCACAATTTTAAGAAATGATCAAGTAAGGAAATTCTAACCTCTCGGTCTTCTTATTTCCACTTCTCATGGGACTTTAAATATCCTATCGCATTTATTGTGCTACACAGTTTTCATTATTCTTCTCAATAATCTCCCTAGTTAAGTCAGTGTATTAAAAGGAATTTTCAAATAAGAAATGATATTCTGGTACAAAGATTATGGAGGAGAGAAAAGAATCAAATGTCGATTGAAAAATCAAGTAAGCGAGTGTTTACAAATGCCGCACTATAAGGCACTACTAGGGCTATTGGCGGCGGACCACGTATTTTTTAGCTTTGGTCAAGTGACAAGGATGGCACTTGAGCTGGGAGCGTCTCTCCAAACTCCCACATCACACCCACAGAATTTTGAGCTTCGATATTTAATGTGCATCAGCTCCTTTTCACAGTGGCACTAGGGCTTGAACTCATGACACGCCAACCATGAGTAGGTTACCGCGGCCACGAGTGGAAAATTAATGACATCTGTATGTTTTGCTTTACCGTCAGAGAAGTCTCAAATTAATATAATGTTGGTAGGCCTAATTACTGTAATGACAGTTGAAACTCTGTGGGGTAGGCTATCTACTAATTTTTTAAATGTTGTAACTATAATTACATACCATGCTTGTAGAACACTTGTTAGCTCTATCAACATTTGGGGCATTGTGGGGCTGGCTCGCAGTCGACATTTTAATTCATTCTATAGAAGTTCTATGAGAATTGGGTCTAGTCTTTAAACATGTTTGTCCGATTCCTGAATATTCATGTCATCAAACCACGTCTACACAGGTCATGCAGTATGGACAGAAGAACGATCCTATTGTGAAATAGGAATGGATTTTCTCCAAACTATTGCCGCAGCTTGGGTGAAGTTGTAAAACATACGAGATAGGCTTTCGTTTTCGGAGTTCCTGCCTCCAAATTTAACTGGCGACACAATACAGTCAGTTTCAGAATGCTCACCAGGCAATCTTCACACTTAGATTCTACCATTGGGTTGTTGATAGTATTACTTGATTCATCACTCCAAAATATGTGACACCGTTGCACAAGACTCCAGTGTTCAATTTTACAGCGCTGTAAGCAACGCTTGGCATTGCATCCGGTAATGCTCGGTTTATATAAACAGCAGCTCTTCCATAAAAACCAAGATTTCGAAACTCGACAACAATTGTTATTGTGCTATTGTTGTATCCAGACGCTTTTTGGAATTCCTATCGAATTTTTTCGCATGAACTATGCAATTGGTTTCGTAGCTATCTTCAGTACTCTGCGGTCCCTGTCTACTAGAAGATATGATCTATCAGATCATGATTGCATTTATAATTCCTGCAAGTTTCCACTTCATGATAACATCATGTACAGCCGATTTGCACCGTTCAAAATCATTTAGCTTGTGTTTACCTCTCCATGTACTTTTCTAGATGTGAAATTACGATTATGTGTGTGTGAATAGCATTGAATTCTTTTATACTTGTCTGACAGGCAGCTCGAAATATGATACAATTTAAAGTAATTATATATATATATTTATATATAATTTATGTCGCATGTATTTTACTTTAAAAGATTCTTGAAAATTTAGCTGATTCCGATATACGAGTATAAGTATTAACTTTAAAAACTATGAAAAATTCCTTTTTTGGGGGATTTCAGAATGCCGTTGGATAGGGATGAGAAAAGTAATACATTTTTATTCTCGAAACTCAGGTTTTAAAAATATCTATATATATACCTAGTTATGATTTTATTTTCGAACTTTCTATGAGATACATCCCTAAACTGTTCGTTTTATATATATATATATATATATATATATATATATATATATATATATATATATATATATAAGCATTAATGATCCTTTTAAAGCCTAAGATGAGATAACGTTACTTCTAGAGCGAGTATGATTCTGTTGTATTCATGAATTTAGTCATTTTCCTTCTTTTAACGGTACAAATTTACGATGAAATTTACTTGAATATAGAATACTAAAAATGAAAAATAAGATGCGCTGATTGTTTAATTTCAACAGTAAACTAACTATACTTGTTTTATTTAAATTAGGAATTATCCATTTGAATTAAACAAGTCAAAGAGGTTATTTTGCTTTAATAAAATTATCCATCTTGAAAAAATGAAAATAGTTTACAGCTAATTTCAAAATTCGAATAGAAATGAGCCTTATCTCCACATTTTGCCATTAAGATATTAGTTTTTGCTTAAGGTATCCGACTACGTTCGGAACCGTGATTTTGCAAAAGCGTATTAATGGATAATATTTATGATATTCAGTGTCACTTAGATTAGAAAATGTATATAAAATTGTTTTAAGAATAGTAGTGCAATAAAAAATTATTTAAGTATAATATTTTGACAAAAAAATGAACATAGAATGACCCCTTTTAAAAATATTCTCCTTTTGTGAAAAATGCTTCTATTATAATATTTTGCCTGTATATAGCTCAGACCTCTGTACAGAGGCTCAACTAGAATTTTTGAAATACATAATTTAGAAATGGGTTTATCCATGTTTTACGACAACAGAGGGGAGAAATTTTAAGAAAAAAACCCACCGATAATTATTTCAAATGGTTGTAACTGAAAATGTGAATTTTTCAAAAATCATAGTTGAGCCTCTGTACAGAGGTCTGAGCTATATATACAAGCAAAATATTATTATAATAGAAGCATTTTTCACAAAAGGAGAACATTTTAAAAAAAGTTATTATAAGTTAATTTTGTGCCGAAATATTGTATTTAAATAATTTTTGTTCTCAAAGTGTCCTTAAAAACAATTTTATACATGTATTCTAATCTAAGTGATACTAAATATCATGAAAATTATCCATTTATGCACCTTTTTAAAATCACGGTTCCGAATGTAGTCGGATACTTTAAACGTCGTACTTCAGTATTTTTGTAAAAAAAAGATGACACCATACAGCAAAATATCTTATCTTTATTGCTGACATTAACTGATACCTACTCACTGTGTAAACACAGACTTTGCTTAAAATCTAGGAATATACAAAACTATGGACATCTCGTAAATTAATAGTTCGTAAATCCTAAAACGTGACAATGATCTCTAGATTACTATGCATATCAATCTTTTAAATTAGGCCATTCTCAAGTCTCAAAGTGGAAATTTACTTACGTTAGAGATTTTGATGAAAAATACACAATTCAAAATAAATTTCATAATATAAAAGAAAGGAAGTGTCAAATACTTTTATATATAAAAATTACTCCGGAATACTTTAACTGTGTTTTCAATATTAGCAATAAAATATTTTTAGAGAAATAGCTTTATATATAAATAAGAGTTAATTTGTTTTCAAAATTAGGAATTAATTATATTCCATTAAATGCGCGTTATATTTTTCCCACTACCCCCCACAAAATATTTTAGTATTTTTCGTTAGTCTTTATTTAGAACTATGTAAAACCAAAAAGTTTCTATCATTTTTGACCAAAATAATTTTTTATAAACCCAACTCATCAAATTCTGTACTAAATTAAGCGGAGTGTTTTATATGTTTATTTTTACTCGTTTTTAATAAATATAAACTCTCGTTTCTCTTCAATTTGACTTAAAAAAATCACTTTTTAGGTATAGTACAACTTTCTTAGTGTTAATTCCTCCCTTAAAACCAAGTAAATTTTGAAATTCCAATTAGAAAAAAATATGGTTACATGTTTAAAAAAAATCCTACACCATTAATTTTGTCTGTCTTATCAATGATTTTTACATGGATATTTATCGATTATCAATCACTATACAAATTCAAGATTTAACTTAGGTGATCACAAGAAAGCAAACACAAATTTTAAATTATCACATTATATCAAAACTTATTTTCTTGGACAATATTGATGAATTTTATGAGTTACAAAAAAGTAGCAATTTTATAATGACACACATAACAAAAAGGATTCTAAACTTTCTTTAGAGATTGGAATAACTTCAAGGAGGGGGGGTATATTATAGATAAGGTTTACAAGAATAGAGTTTGGTCAGTGGCGTAATGGAGAATATTAGGCCTCACCCCTGCAAACTAAAGGTTTTCGGCCCCAAGCACAAATATGTACTTAGTGTGAGTCAAGCTTTTGCCCCCTTAACCCCCCTCGCAAAGGGTCTTTACGTTACACCACTCGTGTAGAGATCCTAACTGAACTACATTCGAAACAGTGATTTTGGAAAAGTGTCATAAATGGATAATTTTTTTAAATATATTTTGTGTCAGAGTTGTGTGTATAATATACATATAAAATTACATTACGAATATTATTACAAGAAAAAGTATTTAAATGCAGTGTTTTGGTATAAAATGAAGAAATAATGACATAGTTTCCAAACATTCTTTTATGAAAAATACTTCTATAATAATGATATTTCGTCCGTATATATATAGCTAGGAGTTCTAATAGGTCTAAAATTTTTGAAATATATTATTCAGAAGTGGTTTTATTCGTATTTTATCAGAACAGAAAAACTTGATAAAAAAACATCAGTTATTATTTCAATTATTGAAACTGATAACTCTGAAAACAATGTGAATTTTTAAAAATTTAGTTCCAACTTTAGACTTGCAGCTAAATATGACCAAAATATTATTGTAGAAGCATTTTTCATAAAAGGGGAATGTTTTGAAAATATGTCATTCTTTCTTCATTTTATGACAAAAAATTCCATGTAAATAATTTTTTCTTGTAATATTCTTAAAGCTACTTTATAAATATAACCTAATTCAACTGGCACTAAATATTAAAACAAATATTCCTTTATACACTTTTTCAAAATCAGGGTTCTGAATGTAGTCATCTTGTTACTTATTCCTATTTAAACATTTAGAAATAAATAAAGAGTAGTGCAAATGAGGAAAAAATTCATACATCTCTTGCTTGGAAATGTATTATAAAACTTATCCATAAATTTTTAACAAATTAGAGAATAATGTTTTTAGATTATTTAATATTTTTGTAAAATTTATTGAATTTCTTTTTACTTACAATTAAACTATTTAACCAGAGGAAACAAGTAACATAAGAAAAAAATTTTTAGGTCAATTCCTACTTAGATCAACAAAGAAAATTTTTATTTTAGCTACTTTTTATTAAATTGTTACAACAAATATAAATATTAATATCGTATTCTCATCCAAAACAATCGTGTATATAAAATTTCAGTTCAACTGAATGCTTTAAAACGTGAGAAAAAAAATCTTAAAGTTTTGACACAAGTCACCAAAAATGATGCAAATGTAACTGTATTTGTAATTCTTTTAATAATTAGTTTTAATCAATTTTTATTAATTATAATTAAATTACTGTATTGTCATTCAAAATAATCATGTATATAAAATTTCAGCTCAATTGAGCACTTTAAAGTGTATTTTATTAACGATTGAAAATTCCACCAAGATAAATAAATATATAGAGAGTGTGAGTTAATAGTAGGAATTGAAAAATATGGCCTTTAATAAGAAATCACTTTTATTTCAACATTGAAAACCAATTACAATACAATACAATTTTCTTTTTTGAACATTCAAAAATATGCATTTAAAAAAATATAAACTTCCAAAACCTTTAACACACCAATTTGAACACAGAATATTAAAAAAAAAATGCTTAACAAACAAATAAATGTGGTAGATTCATACAAATCAATGCATATATAGAGTTATAAAAATTTTATAATTCAAATTTTTTCTTAAAAATATTAACATTCTTTCAACTTAAATCTGAAACTATTCAAATGAACTTTAGAATGAATCAAAAGTTTATTAGAAGTATTTTTTAAGCATAAAATTATATTAATTCTTGTGACTTTTTTGTGTGTGAAACTAAATTCATATACATATATCCAAACAGCACATTTAATTCAAATAAATTTTTATATACTATGTGCTCACTTTAATTATTCAATAAAAAGGGTAAATTAATATAACAATTAGGTGCAAGTAAAAAGATTATAGCATAATTATATACCACACTTTTACTTGACTAAACACAAAAGTGTGAACACTTACAGGAAAAAAAAAATACACAGGCAAAGCACAAAATGCAACACAAATGCATATGGCAACTTAAGTATTTTAAAAGGTAAAAAGATTTCCTCCTTAAAATAACCATTACTTCTAGGCTATAATGCAGATTAAATAACAAAAAAGCATTAAAAAAAATTACATTCTTAAGCTTGTCACAAACATGTATATTTAGTTTTAAATCCTCCTGAAGATAATCTCTTTTTTTATATCCAAAATAAAGTTAGCCCACTATTTAAAATCTGAATTCATTACTTTTATCATCATTATATGATTGCATATTACAATATAATAAATCACTTTTATTCATCTTTTTCTTTTACATAAAATTCATACAAACAATTTTTGTACAAATTTATGGAAATTCCGTTCCCCCCTCCTTCTAACACCTGTTTTATGCTTGCATTTTAGCTAGGATAATAAGCAGGAAGTTCCAAATTACACACTTCTTAAAAATGTGATAACTAAATTTCATATAAATTTAGAAGAACTAAGTTACCATTTTAAAGAGAGTAAAAAAATTCATTTTTTACTATTTCAAATATTAACAATAATACATCAAAAACATAAAGCTACAACATAAATATTCTATATATGAAATCTTATAAAAACATACGGAATGCCAAAATCAGTAAAATTTATTATTTTCCTAAAAAATATAATTTGATTTACATACAAATAAAATCTGTTATTTATAAACAACATTTTTAACAATGACTATAAATGTTTTATTTTACATAAAACACAATTTTTGACTAGATACAAAAAGATCAATTTCTTGTCCATCAGATAATAAAAAGTTGAGCAATAAAACACTAGATCATAAAAAAAAAAGAATTTAAGATCATTTATAAGATGTCTCTTTTATATTCAATGTAATTTTGCAATATAGTGAAAAGTTACTTTTCCTCCACCTTTTTAAATCAAATATGTGTGTGTAAATATATATACATCATTACAAGTGCTTTTCAAAATATTCATACAAAACTTTATATTAATATAACCATAGAAAGTACATATAAGAACATTTTTATAAAAAGTACACAATTTTATTACACATGAATACAGATATTATGGTAAATATACTACTAAACAAACACACAGGAATATAAACATTGTACACAAAATTTATTGCAAAAAATTGTTAAATAATCTCCAAGTCAATATTAAAGAAAAATCCTTACATTTAGTTTATGATAAATGTATAAAAAATGTGCAAGTGGAGTTATTTTGTATAAAAGAATAGTTCAAAGCATGTAAAGATTGACAAGGCCTTTATGTGTGATGCAGGTAAAAATTTCAATTAAACATTTCCTGAGAGTTGATACTTATTTGACAAAGGTAAATGATTAATTTCTCAGCTCTCTCACTTCTTCTACCATAACATATATAAATATAAATTATAAACATTTAAAACATTTTAAAAAATTAATTTTAGAAGACGATAAAGAAAAGAAAAGGACGAAGTATTTTACAGAGTTGGTGCAAGAAATTTCTACGTAAAATCAGTTTATCGAATATCTATATTTCATTGAAAATACACAATTATGTAACAAACTGCAGTGACAAAGAAAAAAAGCATTGAAAATGTTTATTAATTAAAGAAATTTTATTAAACAAAAAAGTTAAATAATTGATTCAGAGAAATAAAATTGAATTTTAAGTACTTTTATAATGGTCTAAGATATAAACCACAGGGATAAATACATTTATAGAATGAAGTCACAACTGTTAGATATATTGAAATACTTCAGAAATAGGTAGAAAACGAAGTAAAAAAAAGGAAGTTAGAAAAGGAAAATAGATGCAAACAAAACTTTTTATAAGTAAAAGGAGAAATACATAAAAGAAAATATTATGATAATCCATTCATAATATTTATATAAAAATGCATAAAACCTAACCTTTAAAGATTTTTAAATGCTGTGTAATGAAATTTTGCAATAGAGAAACAGACATAAATTTCAAATAATAATTTTATCTATATTTAGAACTAATTTTTGTAGTTTTATATTTTAGATACAAAAATGTAAAAAAAAAAAAAAAAAAAAAAAATCCATGAAAATTCATTTATTAATTGTAGACAGACAAGAAGACAATTATGAACATCTCAAATTTCATTAATATTCGTAATGAAGTATTTAAATAATTTTTTTCTCTTACAATAGAAAAAAAAAGAAAGAAAATATGAGAATAAATTAATTTATATATAAATTATGATTTCTTTATGTATAAATCAGAGGCTTGGAAATTAACAGAAATGTAAAAATATTCATTAATATTACATATTTGATAATTTTTTTGAATTTATAAATTACACAAACTGGCATTATATAGGAAATTTGAAACGAAAATAAAGGTCATTACAACTGAAACTATTAAATATATTACTTTTAAAATAAAAACCAATTTCTTTAAAGCACCCTTGCAACACAACTTTTTAGGCATTGATTAATACAAAACTTACGACATATTACACTTTTAAAAATTTAACACTAAAACTAATCTTGTATATAAATATCAATTTTAGTTTTTTCTCTGCAAAAATATACTTGACATAAAATCAAAGAGGAATAATATTAAAGCACTTTCATTCACTTCCTTTAGGGAAGCAAATATAGAAACTAATTATTCAGAAAGTAAACATTCCTAAATTAAAGAATGTCTACCTAAATAAGAAAAATACAGAGATGCCTGAAAGAATATAAAAAAATTATGTAAAAATTTCATATCACTGAATATTTCATTAATTAAAAAAAAATCAAATATTTAAAAGAACAGTGGAAATAATCATTAGAAATAAAAATGGCAAAAGTTCCATTTAACTGTAACTAAGTATTTTGCACAATTAAAAACTTGTATGAATAGCACAGCAATATAAAGAATAATTTCAGAAAATAAATTCCAATTTAAAAAAAAAAATTATTTACATTTTTTTGAGAAATATCATCTAGCAATTTAAAAAATGTATTATAAAACATGTTAAAAAAATATTCAAATTCGGTTCATGTCAGTTGCAGTTTCATATTTAAAAATCAGACAAAGTAAAGGTATCAAAATTTTTCCAAAGAATTTTCAAAATAAAAATAATTATTTCTTCTTACCTCTTTGTGGAGTAATGTTGATGGTTATCAGTCAAGTAAATTTTTGTGCTCATGATTGTTAATACTGACGAATATATATATATTTAAGGAAAGTTTCTGTATATAAAAAGCAAAAGTTAGCAATAATGAGGTGTATGAACTAATTGGTTAGATTGATTAATAGACTGCTTATTTATGTCACACTTTGAAGCAATCTTAAGGCTACTGCCAATAGACAACATCATTCTGCACCTCAGTTAAGTAATGAGGATGACACCTAAGCGACAGCCCACTCTCCATATTTCCACATCACACCAATATGAGGATTTTGCACCTCAGCAGGTTTAACATGCATCAGTCTCTCTACATGGTAGGTTTTTGAGGGCACTGGACTCATATCCTCAACTTGACAGAAATGTTGGACATGAATTTGTGATCATGACTCTCACTAGCAAGAAACGGACATTTAGATATGCTGCGACTATGATGTCATTTGAATCAAGCCCATATATACACTTAAAAGATTCATACATTTGCAAAATAAAAATTTTTCATGTATAAATAACAATACTGATACAATAATATTGATTCCCCGAAAAATAGTATAAATAAGAACCTATTAGCTGAAACTCTTACAGGAATAACTTTTGAATAGTTTTATAACAGATTATTTCATTACAGTAATGAAAATACAAACGTAATAAGATAACATGCAAATAATCTCCAAAAGAATAAGCTGCCCTTTTATGCAAAATGTTTAATAACTGGTAAGAATAAATCAATGGTAGAATGCTAAAAATAAAAAAATATTTTACCCTAATTACCACAATAAAAGATAGTACACAACACAGCATACACAAAACAAAATTATTTCTCACTGAAATTTACTTTTAAATTCCATAAACACACAGAATAAGAACTTTACAGTAAATTTTGAAAATTCCCAAATAAGTGTAATTTTATTTTAAATGAGAAAAACAGGTTTTGCCATCATGCAACAAATCTAATCACTTATTCCAAAAGAGTTTCAAAAGAATAAGCTGTGTGTGAATATGGATGCTTTTCAATTAAAAAAGAAATGAAAAATTTGATCTAAAAGATGAAAATTTTCATGCGTTAACCTAAGCCAAAAAGTCTTTTTCATATAAATTAAAACCACCCCACAAATTAAAAGGATAATTTCAGTAAATATTTTTTTTTAAGAAAAGGCTTCTCAATACATACATAATATCATTAATTAAAAGATATATTTTACCATTTTAAAATTAAACAAGCAAAAAAAAAAGCATCAGTTACATTACAATTTTACACGCAAAAAGATAATAAGTGCATAATACAAGATTGTAGGCAATATCATGAACAAAAAGTTAAGAGTCCATGTTATGTTTGACTTAAAATACTTTTTAAGAAAACTTATCAATATTTCACATGGCAAATATCCCCCCTTTTTTACATATTTTTCAATGTAATAATAAAATAAATAATTCAAAATTTACAAATGTCTGACTGCTTTACTTAAAACTTTGCCATAAAATAAAACTACAAGTATGTTCCAAGTCTAATACTAAACAAATTATTAAAACTATTTTGAATTCCATACATAAAATTACTGCAATGAAAAATATAAATACTTAATTTAAAAAAAAAGGTATAAACTATAGTATATTATCTTGCTGAAAGTAACTTTATACAAATCAAGGTATAAATAATTAATTTTAAAATATTTCATAATAAAATATTTTAAACAAATCATAATAAACATTGTATTAGTTCACAAAAATATGTGTAACATTTACCTTCCCTAATTAGTACATTTTAAGTGTACAGTTGCATAATTCAATTATAATTTAAAAGACAAACCTTATTAAATTATTGTTAAGATAAATCTTTATTTACATTTACCTAGACATGCTACAGGTTCTGATGCAAATATATGAAATTGTTTGTTGCGACTCAAATGCAAAAAATAAGTTTTATAAATTTCATTGCTGGAGATATTTTCATAAAAATGTAGTCTTTTATGTATATTATTCTAAATCAGTCAGTTTAAACAAGCAGTGGTTATTTCTCTGGATCAAAAAAAGAAGAGCCTGTTAGAGATTTTTAAGACTCTTAAACATTTAGGCACCAAAAAGTTATTCATTTATTGAGCAATTAAGAGATCCGAGACCAACAGCATTTTAGAATGTACCAGAAGAGATTTCCCCTTTCAGAGAATACCTGCTCTTGCTAAAATAGTCAGGGAAGATTCAGAGAAGATTCTTGTTGAAAAAACTCTTCTTGCAAAACAGATCAACATGTCAAAAAACCCAACAATGTATTACATAGTAAAAGGTTAGGTTAATGTAAATTATCAAAGAATAACCAGCCCTTTTCTTATAATGGAATTACTGGCTCAGAGAAAACAGTACTTACTCTTCAAAGCAGAAGCACTGGTGTGACGCAAAACTAATGCTTTCTCTCTCAAAGCAGCCACAAACGAATTCTGTTTACCAACAAGATTTTTTTTGTATGCTAATGAATCTTTTAATTGCTGGAATGACTGCATATGCAAATAGTGCCCAAGAAGTTAATGAGAAGAAAAAGTAGAAAATTCAATATCCAGCTTCCAAAATGGTTTCATGAGGTGTCAGATATGATGGCATCTCAGGAATTCATTTTTGCTAGAAAGGAGTGAAAAACATGATAAAAGTTTATGAAACACTATCTTAGAACTTATAGTGAAGCCCCTGAATATACACATGTTCAATAGAAGTTATTGGACTTTTCAGAAAGAATCTAATTCAGCTCAAAGGGTGAAGATTACTCAAAGGTAGTTGAAAGAGAATGTGTTCAACTTCATAGAACATAAAAGATTGCTGAAAGGTCAATCTAGATTTAAATTCACTCGACTATGAATTGTGGTAAGAATTGGAAACAAAGTTGAGTCAAAAATGTCATTCCAAAGTCTTCAACACTTTTTAAGGATAGCAGTAATGGAAATTCTTATGGAAGTAGTAAATGCCTCCAAAGGGGCCAAAGAGGTTTAAAGCCTGTGTGAGGTCAAAAGGTGATCGTTTTGAACAAAAGGTGCAAAGTATTAAATTTAAAGGCATTATAAATCTTTAGGAAGATTTAGTTTTCAATTTGATCACAAAGTTTATTTTTTTTAATTTAAACTCATTTGTAATTATATCAGAACTTATAGCACGACTATATAGAATTATATTTGAGAGTATTCTAAGAAAATATTTTGCACCATGAAAATATTTATTTAAAAAGTATAAAAAAAAGCAAACATGGTGCAAGTTTTAAATTTTCACAGTACTAGAAATCACTCATATGTAAAAATCAGATCTTTACATGCATAAATAGAATTAATTACAATTTGAAGAACTAGAATCAAAAAATTATGTCAGAAATATAACAAAATTATAGTTGATATAATATCATGATCATTTGAAAATCGGAAAACTTATCCAATATGTTGGCAAGATTTGGCACAGATAAAAATTTACATAAATTTATATTTTTACAATAACATGATATCTCATTACTTTTAAGGTTTTTAAACAAATTGTGTAGATCAGATTTGATATGACACCATTAAAATATCATCCATTAGAATTAAAAAATTATGTAAATGCTAATCCTTCAGCATTTTATAAAAAGAATTATACAATAAAGCTATTTAAAGGAATACATTTAGAAGAAAAAATAACATTAATCAAAGCGTTTGGCGAGTTTCTGCATGACAATATATTTATTGAAATGTGTTCAATATTGCATATTTATTAAGTGACTAGACTAAGCATTGTACATAAAAAAGATAATTTAAATAACTATAGTATGTGAAGAAGTTTTCAAAAAATACTGTAGTGACAGTTGCAAAAAAATTTACAATTTAATTTATAGCTTAAATATTTGTGCCAGAGCAATAAGAGAAAAATGCACTAAAAATTTCAAATAAAAAAAATTCCTCTTTTTATAATAAAACCTACCAAAATGTTAAAATTAAATTTTCTGTGTGTGATACTAATTTTTTAAAAATTTTAACAATATCTGCCAATTTTTTTTATTGAGATAGTTCCCCCTTTTTTAACATTTAATTTACATGCTGCTTGTTTCTGAAAATCAATCAGTAAATATCTCATTTAATAGGTTAACTTTAGCATTAATATAATACAAATTTATTATTAACAATGGTATATTGATATGGTTAATAAGATATATTCACTCATTACACAAGAACTTAAGTTTCATACTTAAGAGTTCTTGTAACACGATATATAGGTTAATACAAATGATAAATTACAAAAAATACATATATAGAAATATAATTTTTATCAGGAATAGTTAATGATTGACTAGAAAACAAATTTTTATACAGCTCAAGTTAAGGAAAAAAATTTTATAGAATGATTATTGAGCACAATTTAGTGATTGTACATCAGATTTTGACACACACAAATTAATAAATAAATTTTTTTAAAAAGATTATGAATAAAAAAAAAGTACTTATATTATGAAGATCTGTGTTTACTTGATCTATCCAATCAATTCAAAATAGATTTTTACACATTTTTTATGTATACATAACATTTTTGAAAATTTTTAAGAGAATATGACATTTTTCTCAATATAAAAAGTTACTAATACTACACTTAACCATATTTTAATTATGTATATATATTCTTAATAGGAAATTCCCTTATATTTCAATATAAAATAGATTTCATTTATTACTAAAAGATTAAATCGTAATTTTATCCTTAATTCTTAGTTTCCAAAATGATTGTACACATTTATAAGCATTACAAATTTTCATCAAATACAGACTTTCCATAAATATGAATTTTAAAAAAGCTTAGAATCTTGACACACATATTTAATTAGCACTTCAAATTGAACAAATTTACTCATCAACATGCACAGTTTCTTGGTTGAGAGGGAGCTCTTTTATCATCCACTTGTACTCCAGGAGCACCACGTCTTCGACCAGGTAAAGTGGTGCTGTCTACAGTTTTCTGTATTCGCATCATTACCATATCCAGAAGAGTGTCAAAGACTTTATTGACATTCTGTCCAGTGACAGCACTTGTTTCAAAATACGGGAGCCTAAAACAGCAAAATGATTTGACATTAATAGTAAATATAAATGTTCTATACAATGATGAAGACCCTTTTAGTGTTAGTAAAACCTATTTTACTTAAAAAAATATTTTATAGATGTCAAACCATAGATTAATAAAAAGTATAAAACTCCTATATGAATTTTATTATTAATTAGTAGAAGTACCATTACTTTGCATGGGTTACATTACAAAAAAATCAGCTATTATACCAAACAGAATTTTTTTAAAGGAGGGTGAAAGCTAGTGACAGACAGTATATCCAAAAATATACAAGAATTCTTTTAATGGGATCTCTCTATATAAATAATTCTAAATAATGATTGAACAGAAATATACACCACAATCTGGCATATAATGTTCACCTATACTTTTAAGCTGCATTTTTTCATTTTTAGGTATATTCGCCATATAACATGTACTCACATTTACAAAAAAAAACCCCGAAATGTAGATGTGCAATACTCTTTATGTCTTGAAGTCATTTATTTTTAGCAATTAATGCCAGGTTCTGAACAATTAGTACACTTCTAGAACTAAAACCTTTAAAATTCATTAGATATATAATTTCTTTTTTATTAACAGTACACAAATCTATGAAGAAGTCTAACTTTTTTTCATCTTTTTTTTTTGAAGCTCTCATTTTTACACCCAGCATATAAAATGCACCAGTAAAATTGTACCTTATTTTTGTGTTAAAAGTATGTTATACACTGGATTTTGCGGTATTTGATTCTAAAAAAGAAAATTAATATGCTACAAAGATTAACAGAAATGACTGAAAGAGAAAATCTAAATAAAAATTATAACAGAAAAGTAATAGCAGAATTAAGTCTTTGTTCTGCTAACTGGGATAAATAAACAATAGATAAACCAAAAGAAAAAAAATTAGATTAGATATCAAAAGGCACCTCACAAAAAATTATGATAAATAACATATTATATATATATATATATATATATATATATATATATATATATATATATAAGTAGCCTTTCAACTGGAAATAAACTTAAATTAGTGTGAACTAAAATCAAAAAAATTATCCAAAACATAAAATAATCTTATGTTGGGAATTAAACTGTGATTAACAATATGCATAGAAACTGAGGATCCCAAAAATTAATTTTCAAACAATACTTTTTAACAATATTTCATTTAAAATTGCAATTTCGTTACAAAAAGCAAACAAATGTGAATAAATGTGATAATTGAAATATATATCACATGTAGATAAAATAGGTATAAAATATGTGTACAAGGTATATGTATGTGATTTCCAAAAAACTACATGAAGAACAGATTGTAAGAAAAAAAGTTACATTTTGATACCTATAATAAAAATATCTTAAAGATTGAATTTTAGGAATTCTGAAAGAAAATATGTTTCAAAATATATCTCATCATAAATAGTTTTGCCAAAGAAGTTTTTAATAAATAATTTTACTGATTTTCAATTTAAAGCAAAGATCAGGACTTATCAGTTAAAGGGACCATGACAAAATATGGCAACAAGAAAAAACATGCCAAATTCTGGTTTATACTGGTTGAAGAAATAAATATGGGGCATTATCTTTACAATACTGGAAAACTGTCAACAGCAATTAATATGAATTTAGTATCTGTTGTATTTTTAACTAGATATTTCAGTTATTTTGCTATAATCATAAAAACAAACAATTTGTTGATGAAGGAAGAAAAGCAATAATCTTTTTCTACTAAAAATGTCATAGCAACAGTTTTTACTACAGTTGTAATATTCGTACCCAATTTTTGCACAATGTTCATTAACCTCAACTATTCTGTCACCTATTTTCTAATTAACTGCTAACATACAATGCATATATTCTCCACTTTACTACACAAGTTACACATACATTTTCCCCCTTTACTTAAAAACTATTAATATTTTTTACCAATAAGACTAATAAATGCATGGTTACCGACTCTTGTAAGTAACAAAGAGTAAAAAACACTCAGGATTGACATTTACAGCAAATTTTTAAAATAAAGAGAGAATAAACATTAAATTTTATAAAACAAACCATGATATGCAAATATTTTTAAACAACATGAACGAAATTTCACAACAAACAAATATGGATGTGGAAATTACTCAGGAAATTAATTTTCCATTGGCTTGATTTATAAAGCCTCATATACACTAAAGTAAATTTAAAGTCATTATATACAGTAACATACAAGAAACTAATGACTTTACTGAAAATATACTTTTATAATAAAAATCGTGAAACTATGACACAACTTTTTACTTAAAAAAATTATCAGGTTTGAAAAGTTGACTTTAACCCTTTCGGGACGAAGGACATAAACCCGTGCGTGCACACCACTAGGGCCGGAGGTTTCTTTCGTGAGCATCACTCACAAGCTAATGGGTTTCTTGTACTTTTAAATCCATAAAAATATCAAAATATAAACACTTTATTCAATATTGTTCTGTATATTATACCAACAGCATACGCTTCATATTAATATACTTTATGTACTTCAGTCACTTTCTGTTTAAGTAAAACTTTAAACATTTTATTATCAGTATTTGTAAAAGTCACCCTTGTAAAAGTAAAAAAAAGAAAGACAAATTTTGTCTACCAGATCTAATTATCCATTAAAAACTAGACTGCAAACCCAAATCAAATACTCTAGTGAAAATAAAACTCTTATCTTCACTATAAACAAAAACCACATGTTCATTTCAAGAGCAGTCATAAAGCATTCAATTCTGAAAAATTCTACTTCCCTAATGTTTCTAAATCAAAACCAATGTGAGTAATATTTCTCTCATTTCAAGTAGAATGTCAGATCTACAAGTGTCTCAATTCTTATGAGCATGTAATGCCATCTATTGCCAAAAAAAACGGAGCTTTAAAACATTCAGAGCCAGTGGCACGGATATGTGACAATCAGCCCTGGAAGGAGAAATGCGCTGGTACGCAGTGACATTCAGGAACTTTGAGTGTTTCATGATGGCGCAAATATGTACCTGAAGGGGTTAAGACTACCACCAAATGATAACTATCAAGTACCTCAAAGCTACATATACAGTAGAATACATCTGCTTTTAAAAATAAAGAAACAGCACCTTTTTCTAGAGTCAAATTTATGAAATTACATGTGCAATCTATACTTATTAAATTCCTACTTTTTTTTAATGAGTAGCAATTTTATTTTTTCCATTGCATTACTGCAGAATTACCAGCCATAAATGATACTAACAAGGGGAGGGCACAACTAAGGAAATTCATTTGGGATCAAGACGGTGTAATAGCAGTACTCCTTTAGGGTGTTCACCCCCCAATGTAATTCCGCCGAATGGCCAGTCAATTCGGAGAAATTAGCCTTCGAAATTCATGCTTAGCTTTTATACAATTAAATTTTAATTTTCCGCAATGAGTTCGAAGCTTGATTGGAAAATCGTCTGCTTACCATGTGAGAGGTCAGGGTTCGATTACAGCCGATCTCAACGTTTTTTCCTTCTCCATTCCTTTAATTATTTTTTAAATTAAATAAATTTATTTATGAAAGGTTTATTAAATATTAAATGATATTTTTTGCAATTATTTTGTATTTTATAAAGTAAAATTTTTTTTAAAATATATAACTTAAATTATTTATTAGTAAAATTATTTAAAATTATTAATAATGAAAAATATTTAAAATAATTAAAATTAGTAAATTAATTATTATTTATTAAAATTAACTAATTATTATTTATTATAATTAGTAATAAATTACTATTTATTATAATTATTGAAATTATAATTAATTTATTATATAAATTATTTAATAAATTTATTTGTGTGAAAAGGACTTATTAAATATTTTATAAAATGTTTTATATTATATGTAATATTTTATTTATAGTATATTGTATTTCCCATTATAAAACTATTTGTAACTAATTTTTTTGTAAAATATCATTTAATATTTATTTTATGTATTTTATTATAAATATTATTTATTTAAAATATATTTATAAAATTTTATATAATTACAGCAATTTTTTTACTTTATAAAATACAAAATAATTACAAAAAATATTTAATATTTAATAAACCTTCCATAAATAAATTTATTTAATTAAAAAAATAATTAAATGAATTGAAGAAAAAAAGTTGATCACCTGGAATCGAACCCTGACCTCGTGCATAGTAAGCAGATGATTTTCCAATCAAGCTTCAAACTCATTGCGAAAAATTAAAATTTAATTGTATAAAAGCTAAGCATGAATTTCGAAGGATGATTTCTCCGAATTTACTGGCCATTCGGCATAATTACATTGAGGGGTGAACCCCCTAAAGGGGGGAGTACTACTATTACACCAAGTCTCAATCCCAAATGAATTTCTTTAGTCATGCCCTCTCCTTGTAAATACCAGAAATATAAGTCGAATTATTTAAATTTATCCATAATCAAATTTGATATTGTAAAAAAAAAGCCACTTTGAATTAGAAATTTTACAGAAACAAATGGGATATATTTGTAGTTTCTATCATTACTACACAGTGCAAACAACCTTTTTCATGCATTTATTGCATACTCTAACTAAAAGTGTTTTAGCCCTTTCACATCTGTACTGTATGGTAATTTCAGACTTAGGAAATATCTTTCAAAAAAGAGGGCTGGTACAACCGGCTGCAGTTAAATGAAACATTAAGTTCTACAAGAAAAAAAAACAGTACTTCAGCCCTGATTACATTTGACTGCACATCATTTTAAAAAAAATCTAATTTTGAGCAACTGCTTCTTTATTTTTCATCTGTGACAAGCTTTAGAGTTTTCAAATGACATGTTATGCATATGAAAGTGCATATTTTGTCCCCTTTTGGGATGCGTTACTACAATCAGATTTCTTTTTATAATACTCTTCATATATTTGAAAGTGTACTATTTCATCTTTGTAACACATTTTAAAAATTTAAAAAAAAACTGGCAATGTTAAGCATAGGAAATACAAACACATGCAAAATGTAAAATGAGTTGAGTCCCAGAAAGTTACAATGGCAGAAGGAAAAAAATTCTTTGCTTAAGGAAACCAAGCAAATGATGAATTAGGAACTAATAGCTAACAAAATACAATATGCATAAAGTATAAACTTCAAATTTTTAAAAATTTTTACGACAACGAATCCTGCAGTTTTAGTCTGCCTACTTTCTGGTCATTGTGAATATAAAATAATTAAGCTATAGGGTAGAAAACAGTCGGATGACTAACATTTTGTGAAAATATGTAAAAATGAATGATTTTGGCATAAAATAATTATGAAACCTCAAAAAAGTTAATTTTACATGCAAAACCTAAAATTGGTATACATAAATGGATGTTTAGTCTCAACACAGCCAGTTCTTGTTTGCAACATCCAGAATTTTATTTACTTACAAATTTTAAATAAATAAACTGAAGCAAAAATGTAAAATCTACAAAAGAGTTAGTAAATTATATTGTATCATATTCCTGTAATCATGATGGTTGCAATCTGTAACAGATTACTTAAGTTTGCTAACAAGTTTACCTTACAGCCATTCAAAAAGAATTTTACTTTTAAATCACAATATTTTGAAGAGATTTCACTGTATTTTCTTCTGTAGTAAGAAGTTTTTAATATTTATTTAACATAAGCTTCATTCTTGAACTTAAAAAGACAATGCATATCTAATAATTCAGCAATGAGTGAGTGAATATTAACAGCTACACGAGGGCTTTTGGTGACGGACCACGTAATTTTGAACCATGGTCAAGTGACGTGGAAGACACCTGAGCGGGCACACCCCTCTCCTAACTACCCCACCCCACCAACTAGAAGACATTTCAGTTCTCGACAGATTTAACGTGCATCGCTGCCCTACACGGCGGGTCTTTAGTGGTACTGGGCTCGAACTCATGACATGCCTGCTGTGATCCGATACTTTGACCATTGAGCTACCGCAGCCCCATAATTCAGCAATACAGCCCACAAGAGTTTAATTACACAGAGATGTAAAAGCCACATAAATTATACAATGAAGTAATACTAGTTTTAACTTGATAAAATAAAATTATCTAAAAAGGAATGATCAAATAAAAAATACAATAGGGACTTGAAAAACCAATAAGAATTATCTATAATACTTGCAAATGACCTAAATAAATTTTTACCATTTAATCCAACCTATAATGCACACCGGTGCATAAAAAAAAAAGCGCACCTATACTTTCAAGCTAAATTTTTTAAATTTTTATGTATATTCACTGTGCAATGCGGAATCCTCTTTCTTACAAAGGAATCTGAAATGAATGTTTGCAATGCTCTATGTTTTGAAGTAATTTATTTGGGGTATTATGCCAGGCTTTTGAAAATATAGTATACTTCTAAAACTACTGCATCAAGCTGACCACCTGACTGGAACATCTGCTCAGTGCCCAAGGTCACAAAAACTAAAATGGGCACAGTAGGCCTTGACCCTTGTGGGCTATTGTGCCACAGAGTTTCGTTTAGTCTTAAACTACAACCCTTAAAGTTCATTAGGCACATGTCATTTTTTTAAATAAACAATATTTTGATCTATGCAGAAGTCCAATTTTTTGTTATACTTATAGCTTCTTATTTTTTGAAGCTACCATATTTATACCTTGCGTATAATGCCCACCCGTAAATTCCAATCATTTTTTTTTGTGTTCAAAGTGCATGTTATACGTTGGATTTTATGGTATACAAGAATGTATCAAATACATTTTTGGAGCAGCATAAGAATTTAAATTTAATTAATCTACCTCAGGAAAGTATCGTTTCTAAGTAACACACACCTCAAGAAGACTAGAGGTCAAAACTTTTAACTGACAAATAAATTTGATATGGAGGATATTTTTAGGATATATAAACATTAATTTAACTATGATTTTGATTTATATAAACTGAAAAACATTTGTGATGTATAAAAACTAAGTTCACCAAAAGTCAAATTGATTAAAATCACAGAGATAGACAGGGATGTCTTATGAGTCTTGAAGCCCCGAGCTCCAACACAAATGTAGGCTCTAACTAATGACCCTTAAAAGTAGACACAGTAGATTGCATACATGGTCAAAAACTTGTATAAAGAATAATCTGAAACAAATAAATGTGCATGACTTACAATCACACAAACCCGCAGAACCAACTGCAGCCTTTTGACTGAATGAGTAATGATGGCATACGGTGATAAGCCTAGTTCTAAACATGGACGATGGTTATCACATGTAGCCAGTTGACATATCATCCAAAATTCCCAGTTTTTTGGAGAATATAATTGGAAATAACATTTGACCATTGAAATTATTCAAATTGTGATCTTGTAAAGGCTTAGTTGAGGAGAACAAGTCAAGGGCCTGTCCCTGGAGATAGAGGAATAAAGACAAATCCCCACACACCAGCACACAAATTGTAATAACTTTATATTTTGTTTTATTTATCAGTTACTTGATTAAGAAGATTTATTTGCAAGTAACTACTTTAGGAAATCTATATATGAATTCAATTATAATTTATTCAAAATAAGCATTAAACTTTCTAGACTGCACAAGAATTTTTAATTTTGAACATCAAAAACATAATTACATTTATTATTTTTATATAAAATTTGCATATATAGATAAAAAGAAAATAAATAATTTAAAAGATGAAGTATTTTTAAAATTTTTCTGTGTGTATAAAAAAAAATCTAACCCATATTTTTCAGCTTCTTCTCTTAACTTTTCTTCTTTCATAAATCTTGAATCTTCCAAATCTGCTTTATTGCCACAGAGAACTATATCAGGATTGTCACAATATGCATGTGTTTTCAATTGCTCTAACCAGTTACGGACATTTAGAAATGATTGTTCACTTGTAAGATCAAATACTACGATAAAACCCATAGCATCTCGAAAAAATGCAGTTGTCAGACTTCGAAATCTGCAAGGGGGAAAAAATCAATATTTATTAAGATTAATGGGATTTTACATAGAAATAAACAAAACATTTTGACCTAGTGCAATCATATACAAGATTGCAATAAAAAATACATTACTTTCTGAATTCTTAATTGAAGTTTTAAAAATACTAAATGGCACAATTATTAGTAATACATAAATTACAAAAATTTTTAGCTGTTGAAATTATATACTTCTTATGATCAAAATTTTCTTATTGTCCCTTATGAATGGATAAAAAAAATTAATTTATCTAGAGCTGTATATTATTTATAATTCTAAAATTTAGAAACTAACACTTGTTTTTTTTTTCATATTTGAATCAAATAATCTTTCATATAACTTAATTACTATAAATTCTCAAAAGCCCCCTTTCCTCAAGCACCTAATATAGCCTTAACTTTCTTAAAGGATCAAAATAACATTCAATGAAATTGTTCATTAAATAAGACTTGTTTTAATAAATAAGAAATTTGCCCAGTTTTGCGTTAGGGTGAAAAAGCGAACGGAAGTAGCCCCCCGAATCATCGACATGGTAAGGAGAAAGCCAGAGGAGGAAAAGGAGGAGCGGGGACAACACATGATTTGCGTCATATCCGTGAAAAAGTTGGATGATTGCCCACCTCTCTGATTGGTCAACTTGCCTACCCTTTGATTGGGGATTCTTTTTCCACAGGCCCGGGAATCTCTATCATCGGTTGTGAGTTGCAGAGTGCATTACGGTGTGACAAAATAACGCTTGCAGCAAAAGCATGCCTTTTTGAAATATTTCCTTAGATTTTTGGCTACATGGTGATGTGTTCGGCGGCTAATTTACTTCTTTAATTTTCATTTGAATTGAATTATTATTATTAATTTTAGTCAGAATGCCTAAATTAAATGCACAAAGAGGAAAAGAGTTTTGTGAAAGAAAAAAAAAAGCAAATCCAGTCGAAAAAGTGACAAAAAACCCCCAGAAAAATAGTGCAAGTTCATCAAGTGCTACTGCCAAATCTCCATCAGAGTACATATTGAGCACAGAAAAAACCATTGCAAAATACTCTCTTAATGACAAGTTTATGAAATGGGAATGTTATTGAGACTCTTCTAATGACAGCACAAAATAATATGGACTTTGTGAACAACCCTGTGCCATCAACTACAGAGCCCTCAGCAAGTCCAGTGCATGCTTGAACTGATGCATGTGAATCGATAATAAATTCTATGTTACGTTACAAAAACTATGATTCCCATAAAAGTGCTCACAAAGATTTTCAAATGCGATTCGTTGATAATCCTTTCGGTCACAGGTGTTCGATTTATGATAGATTATGGTTTAGAGATGATTTGAGAACACCTGTTGCTGAGCACAAAGATATTTTACAAAATATTTTACCGGGAATTAATTTAGAGGACATTAAAGCATGCTACAATTGCTGACAAAGTTCAAGTAGGAAAAGTATACCAAATTTATCAAAATATAATGGTTTTGTATACCGTATTTTCCTGTATATAATCCGCAGCGGCGTATTATCCGCAGAGCCCTTTTTTTCGAGTAAAAAAAACATCGTATAATCCGCGGCAGTTTTGGCGGCGAATAATCTTGCTCCTTGAACGTCGACGGTCCTGGTAGGTGGAATATCAAATGATAATGGAACTTCGTCCATATTAAAAATCAAATCCTCTGTAAAATTATTTTCAACAATAATTTGCTTGCAAAATGTCAAAAAGTCATCAGATTGTTTTTCCCAGTCATCAGGTAATTTCTGTCTGACCGTTGAACGACTAAATTGTTTCTCTTCATAAACCGGTAACACCACGTGGGCCCACCAGATAAGTTAACAATATTCATTTCGCGTGCAATAAACTCGGGCTTTCATTCTGATGCTAACTGTCGAGACAGCTTTCCCATCGTCCCTTTCTTTTAAAATCCATTTATTTATTTCTGCCTCTAATTCTGGCCAGTGAGGTTTTCCACGACGATCGGCCCTTTTATGTCTATCGCAATTTTCGAAGTTAGTCTTGTTACTTCTCTACAAACGAATATTCGATTTGTCAACGTTGAAAAATCTTGCAGCTTCTCGATTTCCGACTTTATTAGCCTTCTCTACAGCCTTTAATTTGAAGTCTGCAGTATAGCTAACATCCTTACGCTTCATCATGATAAAAACTTTCAAAGGATGCAACACCTCTAGTCAAGACAAAGTTGTAAATGACACCAGCGACTTGTAACTGCTATTTCCTTCCAAGGAATCGAATTCGTTCTTGAAAATAATTGGACCAACACTAATTATGGCCGTAATACGTCAGCCGAGTCGTGAAAGCGCCATCTATTATTTATTTTATACAACATAAAGAGCATTTCTTTCAAAACTTTGTTAACTTTTCTGATGGAGAATGTTTTTTCTCAGATAATCCGCGGCGGCGTATAATCCGCACAACGAAATTTGAAACTTTTTTAACACATAATCCGCGGATTATATACAGGAAAATATGGTACACAGAAATTCCAGCGCATCTTCCTACTTTGATTTGGTATCAGAAACAATCATTTCGCCAAAAAAATACCTTTCATGCAAATTAGGCAACAATAAGATGTACACGGTCAGTTTGGAATATTTGGGCAGATAATCAATGTTTCAAAGAAGTTTCACTTCATTCCACGCACCATTTTTGAAGTGAAACTTTTTGGGACTCGAGAGTGAATGAGAAAATTGCCCAGTTTTGCGTTAGGGTGAAAAGGCAAACAGAAGTAGTCTCCCCCCCACCCCCTGAATCGTCACCATGGTAAGGAGAAAGCCAGAGGAGGAAAAGGGGGAGCGGGGACACCGTGTAACTTGTGTCATATCGGTGAAAAAGTTGGATAATTGCCCACGTCTCCAACTGGTCAACTTGCCCACCTTCCGATTAGGGGTCCTTTTCCCCAGATCTGGGAACATTATCAGCGGTCGTACCAGCTGCAGTGTGAGCATTACGGTGTAGACAAAATAGCTCTTGCAGCAAAAGCGTGCCTTTTTGAAATTTTCTTTAAATTGTTGGCTACATGGCGATGTGTTCGGTGGCTAATTTATGTCTTTAATTTTCATTTGCGTTAAACTATTATTAATTCTAGTCAGAATGCATAAATCAAATGCACAAAGAGGAAAAGAGTTTCGTGAAAGAAAATAAACAAAAACTAGCAGCAAGTCCAGTCGAAAAAGTGACAAAAAACAGAAAAATAATGCAAATTCATCAAGTGCTACTGCCAAATCTCCATCAGAGTACACATGAGAGAATATCAAGCATGGAAAAAAACATTGCGAAATACTCTCTTAATGCCGAGTTTAAGGGAGGGGAATGCTATTTAGACTCTTCTTATGACAGCACAGATTAATACAGACTTTGTGAACCCCCTGTGCCGTCAACTACAGAACCATCAACAAGTCTAGTGCGTGTTGGAATTGATAAATTTCTTATGTTACAAAGGCTATGATTTCCATAAATATGCGTGTCCACGGTAGCCTAGTGGTCAAAGTATCACATCGTGGCTGGCGTGTCATGAGTTCGAGCCGAGTACCACTTAAGACCTGCCGTGTAAGGGAGCGATGCATGTTAAATCTGTAGAGAGCTCAAATGTCCTCCTGTTGGTGTGGTGTGGTAGCTAGGAGAGGGGGAGTGCCAGCTCAGGTCACATCCTCGTCACTTGACCATGTTTCAAAATTACGAAGTCCGTTGCCAAAAGCCCTCATGTAGCTGAACAGTGCGCCGTAAAAATTCACTCACCCATAAAAATGCTCACAAAGATTTTCAAAAGCTATTCGTTGATAATCCTTTCGGTCACAGGTGTTCGATTTGTGATAGATTATGGTTTAGAGATGCTTTGAGAACGCTTGTTGCTGAGCAGAAAAATATTTTACTGAAAATTAATTTAGAAGATATTAAAGAATGTTACAATTGCCGACAAAGTTTAAGTAGGAAAAGTATACCAAATTTATCAAAATATAATAGTTTTGTATACCCAGAAATTCCAGCATATCTTCCTACTTTGGATTTGGTATCAGAATGACTCAATTCACCATGAATGCTTTTCATGCAAATTAGGCGATTGAGACATGTACACTGTCAGTTTGGAATATTAGAGCAAATAATCAACGTTCCAACGTCGCCAAGGTGTTCCACACACCATTTTTTTTAAAATTTAAATTACAAGCATATTGAGATGAATTAAATTTTGACATAAATTTTAATCCGATTTGTATTTTGACACACTGATAAGGTAACAGAATGCAATATAAACAGCCGAGCTTTTTAAATTAATGATTTCCAATGTTCTTTTTAACAAGTTTTGCAAGAAAGCATCTCATTCACTCTTTAGATTTGGAAAAATCATTAACAAGCCTTAATAAACATTAATATGCTAAAATATTTTTAATTATAAAATACATTTATAAGCAGATAGATCCAATTTTTTTTTTCATGTTTCATTCTATATTGACTGAGTTAGTGAGTGAATATTAACGTTGTTCTATTCAGCTATATGAGGGGCTTTTGGCGACGGACCTCTTAATTTTGAATCCAGTCAAGTGACAAGAATGACACCTGAGCTGGCACCCCCTCCCCTAAACCCCACACCACACCAATGGCAGGACACTTAAGCCCTGACAAATTAAACATGCATCAGTCCCCCTACAATGTAGGTTTTCAAGAGCACAAGGCTCAAACTCATGACACAATGGCCACAAGTCCATGACCTTCACCACTATGCTGCCGCAGGCACTCCATATTGACTAAATGCACGCCTTTCGTGGAAACAAAATAACCCTTTATCAATTGAATATACATCATCATTTGTACAAACCAAAAATGTACTCTTGAAGGGAAAAAAACAGAATTTTGGATTTTAAAAGTCTATTATTTTTAAAATTTTGAGAAAAAATACTGACATTAGAAAATGCTAGCATGCTAATATTAAAAATTGCATTTAGAAAGATATATTTAAAATAGGTTTAATACAACATTATTGAAAAATTTCCAAGCAAATTAAGCATTAAAATTATTTTAAATGTTTTCTGCATTTTTTAGTCATTTTAATTACCTTTCCTGCCCTGCAGTATCCCATAATTGTAGATGCACTCTTTGACTTCGTCCTGTGATACCTTCAGAATACTGCGATCGGTATACCTATTTAAAAGGCAATTGAAATAAAAGTTTCAAAAATAAGCTAATACCCTATTTCAGGTATTATAAGATAATTCATATTTTTAATTTATTGACAATCAGTAATATAAATGCAAATGTCAATGCAAAATGCTGAATACACTTTCTTATTGATCTGCATTGATATAGTTGTGTTGCTACTTACAAAATGAAATAAATGAGTTACCATGTGCGATGCTGTTTATTGAAAAAAGTACTTAAGAAATTTAGTTTTAATTAACAATTATCAAAATTTGTATTTAATTCCTGTATTATAACAAATACAACTTATTTAACTTTTTATCAAATATTATAAAATTTAAATATATACTCTGACCCTATTAACACACAGTAGTTGAGGTTCATGGTTACTAAATTGTGGATTAAATAAAAACCGCATGTTATAGAATTAATATAAAATGAATAACAATATAAGTTCTAACACATTGATAAGATTCTTCGATGAGATTGTAATATATCTTAAAAGAAAAAGAAAATATCTTTACTTTGAAAACTTTTATTAAAGTACAAATAAAAACTTAATTTAGTGTAAAGACTATTAAGAAACTCCATTTCACGATTTATTAATCGTACTTATCAAAAACAACTTACCGTATTTTCCTGTATATAATCCGCGGATTATGTGTTAAAAAAGTTTCAAATTTCGTTGTGCGTATTATACGCCGCCGCGGATTATCTAAGAAAAAACATTCTCCATCAGAAAAGCGAACTATAAAGTTTTGGAAGAAATGCCGTTTATGTTTTATAAAATAAATAACAGATGGCACTTTCATGACTCGGATGACGTATTTCAGCTATAACTAGTTTTTGTCCAATTACATTCAAAAACGAATTCGATTCCTTGGAAGGAAAAAATAGTTATTAGTCGCTGGCACCATTTCCAATTTTCTCTCTTGACTAGAGCTATTAAGTCCTTCGAAAGTTTTCATCAAGTTGAAGCGAAAGTATTAAGTTACACTACAAACTTAAAAGGCTACCAAAATCGGGAAGCTGCAAGGGTTTTCAACGTTGACGAATTGAATATTCGTTTGTGGAGAAAAAACAAGACAAACTTCGAAAATTGTGATTGATGTTAAAGTGCCGATCATTTTGGTAAACCTCACTGGCCAGAATTAGAGGAAGAAATAAATAAGAGGATTTTAAAAGAAAGAGACAGTGGGGAAGCAGTCTCGATCTAAATTTTTTTGCTGTTAACTTGCTAAATTAAAAAAAGAAAGATTTTTTCCGCATGGAAGGTTTTGTTTAACAACTCAAAACATAGATGGCAGTAGCAAAGAATTTTTTTTGTTTTATTGAGATTATCGTAAAAATATTATCATACATATTTGAAAAGACATTTCGTAATAATTTTTTTTTCCTGTACAATTTCTTACTTCTATTTTCAATTATATTGTGTATTTTTTGTCTTTATGACATTCATTATCGGCAATTTATATTTTGGATTATTCGGCCTAAAAACTGCCGCGGATTATACAATGTTTTTTTTTTACTCGAAAAAAAGGCTTTGCGGATAATACGCCGCTGCGGATTATATACAGGAAAATATGGTAGCAATAAACAAAGGAGAATTTGTGTAAGCAACTGGTTTTACATTTATGTGGTCAAGTATGCTATTTTTGCAATATGTTAGTTAATTACAAGATACAAAAAAAGTATAAATAATAAAAGAACATTTAAAATATTTAAAGAAAATTGTGTTTATGGTTTTATTAATAGAAAAAAAAAGAATATTAAAGGGAGTTCTTTTTATAAGTAGGAGTATATGTTCTTAATAGGAAGTCATGTCATCAGAAACAAAGATTAATCTGAATTTCATAAAATGAAAAATAAGTATTATATCATTACAATGTCTAAAATCAGTAGCGTAACATACCCCCACACCACAAATTGCTAAAAAAATTGCAAGTTTTTTAAAGTTATATTTCCTACAGTAAAATATTTGGTAATAAATTTATTATTATAACATATAAGATAATTATTTAGATATTTAAGTCTTAACAACAACAAAAGAAACAATGAATATTAAAAAAAAATCAATCCTTACTAATATTAAAAACTTGGAAGTTTGTATGAGTGCACACATGTTTGTTATTCTTTCACAAAAAAACCACAGAATGAATTTTAATGAAACTTTAAAATAATATAGCTTATACATCAGAATAACACATGGGCTATAATTTATAAAGATATTGTGTGAAGTGTCTAAAATATAACAATAATTGTCAAGTAAGAAAAAATTCTGCTATTAGCAAAAAAAGAGAAAGACAGGAAACAAAAATAATAAAAAAATAAAATGTTTTTTTAATTATATTTTCAGTTGACGCAAACACTTCCTGTTGATATTTTTTAATCTTAATTGGTTCTTCAGTTTTAAAAAAAAGCACTGGAAAGAGGATTATTTTTTTCGAGATCTCCTCCATTTTTTATTTTAAAGAAACATAAAGGAAGAATGCAGCTGGGTAAAATAAATAAATAAAGAGAGAGAAAAGGAGGGGGGAGGAAGAGAGATTATTGAATTTTATTGAAGATATAATTTTTGCTAAAAGAAAAAAAAGAAATTAACTTTAAAGTATACTCAAATTGTTGACTAAGAGTTAAACCAGGAAGCTGCAATATATTACGGCAGAAAAAAAAATAAGGTCTGAAGATTGAGAAGGAAAAAAAGGGGGGGGGCAGGAAACAAAAATTTGAAACACTTAATGCTATAGTTTTAATTGAATAGGCAGGTATTGCCTTTTTTAAGTATAAAAATAATAACAACCGTACTGTATTTTGAGGAAGTGTAGAAAAAGTACCTACTAAAAATCATGCCGCGAAAGCATAAGTCTAATCTTTTCCAAAGCTCTAATAAAGCTCGAGCTATGAAAGTAGCTAGACTTAACAAAATGTTTCAACAAGCCGAACTGCAAAGGCTTGAACAGGAAGAGCGCGAGGCAGCTCACAGAGCTGCTGAGACACCAGAGCAGTCCCAAGCTCGATGTCAACAGAACACTGAATATCTGGCATCTCATTCCCAAGCTCAATGTCAACAGAACGCTGAATATATGGCATCTCAACAGGCTTCTGAAACACTCGAACAGTCCCAAGCTCGGCGACTTACATGACATCTCAGAGATACAGAAACTGTTTAAGCAGCTGAATCTTGCAGGCGCACTATTGTTGAAAGGGCACAACAGCGATGTCTAATATTCACAAGAAACAATTGGGGGCTATTAGATAAAGCTGCATTTGAGTATGACGAGACTCTTGATTACGAAAGCCACAAGCTTATAAAATTAGAAGCGATGATGAATAAAGAATGTAGATTTTGCGGTGCTCTTAAATGGAAAGAGGAAGTTGCAGGCATGTGTTGTTCAGGAGGAAAAGTAGCCCTTCCTTCAATAGACGAGACAGTTGAACTTCTTAAAAGAATTTTTCACTTATGAAACAGATTAGTCTCACTGTTTTCTAAAAAACATAAGGAAATACAATACATGCTTCCATATGACATCTTTTGGGGCGGATAACATTGTTTCGATGAAAAGATTTTGCCCGACTTTCACAATCCAAGGCACACAATTGGCTCATTGCTTCCTGCTACCAATACACAACCAAAATTTTTGCAAGTTTATTTCATGGGCTTAGCACCAGTTAATAAGTGTTCTGAGTACATACATGGTGTGGAAAGAAACAAGGTTAAAAAAATACAACAAGTTCTACATGATCACAACATTTTAGTGCATGAATTTTAAATGGTTAAAGATAAGAGTGATTACCGATAATTACAAGGTTGTGATACACCCAGATCATGTACCTCGTGGTGAATACAAAAGGTGATTCAATGCCGAAACCACAAATGAAATAGCTGACATAGTAGTTAGTAGTGAACAAACTGCACCTCAGGACATTGTTTTTCAGGTGCACGATGGCCAGCTTTCTAGAGTTCCGAACACACTCATAGATTCAATCAATTGCCAAGTTGCCAACTTGGTAATATCATCCAACATTTTGCTATGTTTCCATTGAATCGCCATTATAATTTAAGGAACGGTGTTGCTTGCGAATATTACAATTTTAATATAAAATAAATACAACAAAAAGTAATATTAACCTATTACACTTCTAGATTAAAATTATTTACACTATTTTAAGAATTCATTTCACAAAATTTGTAAGAATGTGTTACTTTTGCTGAGCAGAGATCAGCTTAGGAAGATGTTTTCAAACATCAACTCACAAGAGAGTTACAGGGCATTATAAATGTAAAAGAATCATTTTTATCAGCATTAGATCTACAGACTTTTGTTCAGCTGAGTGAAAAAAGCTTTTTTAAATTTGTAATTTACGTAAAATTAACTCATTAAAAACTTCTTTATCCTTCAATCTGTGTTGTTTAATTTTTCAATTCACCCGTGCGAAGAATGGGTATATCAGCTAGTACTTTTATATATTCCAAAATATGTTACATGTCTATATAAAGCAATATTTTATCATAATGCCCCAATAATTTTAATAAACAGTAAAAACAAAAACACAAGAATAGAGTTCCACATTTTTGGGATTTAAAGATAGGTGGTCATAAATATTTAATGAACAATAAATTAAAATGAAGATCGAAAAGAAATTTACAACATATGAATTTATTGTTTCATCAATATAGAATGGGATTTAAAAAAAATCAGAAAAAAATTACAAGAGTTACATAACTTTTCTTGTGTCAGGTGCCAACTAGTAATTCAAGATAAATTACATAAAGTCAAGTAAATATGCTTAATTATATAACTACTTCATTATTCGTACATGCTAATAACAAAAATAGAAAAATATTAAATTTGTGTAAAAATGTAATTTACTATTTTTCTCCACATTTTGTAAAAATTTGAAAAGAAAATGAAAGATGCCAGACTGGACATTATTCTAAGTTTCTCTGATATTTAGTACAGAACTAAAAGAAGTGAATCATAAAAAACTTACAACTCTTTTTTCACTAAAATCAACTCCAACAGTTGAAATGAATTTTTTATTGAAAACTCCACTAGTGAAGTGACATAACAAACTAGTTTTTCCAACTCCAGAATCTCCAAGAGCTAAAAATTTGATAAGATAATCGTAATCAGGAGTGGCTGTACTGTTCACATTGTTCATAACGAGCACTGAAAAGAGAAGGAAAGTTACAAGTTAAAAATTGTCCACTTGCTATAAATCTGCTTTTTGCAAAAAATATAATAATGACTTCTGACAATTCAAATGCCACAGTTTAAATTTTTGATATTCACATTTCAAAAAAGTAATTGTTTCAAATATCATAAATATTAACCCAGAAAGGTTGAAATATAATTTTAAGGGAGAAAAAAATCACATTTTGTTTTTCATATATAAAATAGTCCTCTGCTTCCATATAATGTGTTTATTACACACAACTACATTGAAAAATATTATAATTTATCAAATAAAAAGATTTGTTTCACTCATTCACCTTTTTTTTGCAGAAATGAAAAGTAACAGATTGCTGAAATTGAACACACATACCCACAAAGTTTTTAAGTGCTTAACAGATTCAACTGATATTTGAAATGTATAAGACCCCATAATTCAATTTTGCTCTTTTACAACAGAAAAACTTTTAAAACTTTTGTTAATATTTTAAAGGCATATTCACAAGATTTTAAGTAGTTATTTTTAAACAGTTATCAGAATATTTTCAAAGGAGATTAATTAAAAATACTATAAAAATAAGTGTTTGTTGAACTGAATAAAAAATTAAGTACTGATTTTGTTATAAATCAAAATAAGCAACAACAAAAAAAACCTACTATTTTAGATTAATAAACACACACACACACACTTTTAGAATATTTCTTTTTTTGAAGGTAAAATACAAAAAGAATAACAAGTGATTAAGGAATTTTTCAGGCCATATCACATTTCTGATATTGAACTAACAGGAAAGGGGAGGGGGACAAGATTTGAATTATTCTCCCTATATAAAAACTTTTTTTAAATATACATATTGTCATAAGTAAAAATTTTTGTAATATTTGTATGCCTACCCAAATAGTTCAAATGTTTCTCAAAAACATTTAAAATGTCTTTCTCAGTCACCACACATTTTTGGTACTAAATTGACAAAACATGCATAAATATATGGATGTGTATATGCTGAGTGGCCAAATTATTATGACCACTTGATACTTGTACGGAGATCGACCATAACTTGTTGATGATAGAGAGTGAGATAGCTATTAAAAAGAATGTAGAAATAACAAAGCATCAATTGCAAAGAAATAAGAGAAAAGTGTGATTTAACTGAGTTTGGACCCAAGATGATTGAAGGCGCTCAAAAAGCATCAAAACCAATATCCGCAAAAACAGCTGCTCTTGTGAAGTGTTCAAGAGCAGCAGTTATTAATACTTACAGAGAATGGATTACCAAGCAGATCACAGGCTAATGAATGCTCACTCAGAAAGGAGAATTACAAAAGTTGTCCAGTCCAAAAGAAGAGCAACTGTATGTCAAATCATGGGGAATTTTAATCAAGAAGCAACTGCAAAACATTTCTAAATGAATTATTAACCACACATTACACTACTTACAGAGAATGGATTACCAAGCAGATCACAGGCTAATGAATGCTCACTCAGAAAGGAGAATTACAAAAGTTGTCCAGTCCAAAAGAAGAGCAACTATGTCAAATCATGGGAAATTTTAATCAAGAAGCAACTGCAAAACATTTCTAAATGAATTATTATCCACACATTACACTGTATTGGTTATGATAGCTGATGACCTGTTCAAAAACCTCTACTATTGGCCTTGATTAAGAAAAGATGCCTCTAGTTCACAATGTAGCACAATGTTTGGATAATAGATAACTGGAAAAGCGTCAAGTGGTTTGATGAAGTGCCTTTTTCAAGTACATTATGCTTATAGCAGGTTGAGAGTATGAGGAAAACAGCAAATTTATGGACTACACCTGCATTGCCCACAACTCTTCAAGCTGGTGGAGGCAATATTATGGTTTTGGGGATGTTTTCTTGGCTTTGCAAAGGTCCTTTGATTTATGTGGAACAATATCTGAATGTCAAGAGGTATTTAAATGTTATTGTAGATTAAGTACATCATGTTATGTAATTGGTGCACCCTGCCAAGGAGAAATACTTCCAGCAGGACAATGCTTACTGTCATATACCTGACATTGTCCACAGATGGTTTGAAGAACATGAGAGAAACTTTTCCTTGTTTAAATGGCTTGCACAATCAGCAGACTTCAATCCAGGATGAGAGCAAACAAGGTATTAGACAGCTGGATCCAGTATAATTTGAAAGCAGTGGAAAGGAGCAGTTCCTCAGATATGGTCCCCATTCCTCATAGCCCCTTTTGACATCTCATAGTCTGTGTCAAGAACAATCCATGCAGTATTAAGGGCAAAAGGTCATCCAATAATGTACTCACTGGGTGGTTATAATAATTTAGCCATTCAGTGTATATATGCATGTACACTGGTCATCAAAACTATAGGATGACAGAAATAAAATGTAACTGATCCTTCCTTCCTCAGTGGCTCAACAGACCAAGGTGGGAATTGGCCGTCTCAAGAAACCTTTTCCAGGTCAACCTTCTTGCCAGTGTTTTCCCAATTCTTATTTCTCAAAACTAGGAGATCTTTTTCTAGGCCATCAATCCATCTAAGATTTGGCTTGCCCTTTCTTCGTGTGCCAATTGGTTAGGCATTGAAGACTTTCTTAGTGGTGCGGTCTTCGTCCATTCTGACAACATGACCTGCCCATTTGATTTATTTTATTTTGAAGTTAACAATGTCAGATTCTTTATGATTGAGAGAGGTCTAAATTTGATCTCTTTGCCACATTCCATTCTCCTGAATTCCTCCAAAAATAAATCTTAAAATCTTCCTTTAAATGTAACATAGTAAAAAAAAATAATAAAATAACAGAAATTTGTACAAAAGCATTAGTTAACACAAATTACAATGCTAGGCTGTTGATTATTTGCGAAATATTGAAATTAAAACCAAATTCATGGAAATTTGAAAATGATTGAAAAATTAAGTTACCAAATTAAGTCTTGAGAAAAAATTGTTTTGTCACATCATATCATAATTTCATTGCATTTACTAAAGTGCTGATCAAGTCTTATGGAATTGCTTGTCGATCTTCTAAAAGTGCATTTTCCATTTTAAAGTGCAAAGAGCTCCTGGAAGGTTTAGTGAGAAATTTGACATGCTGACATTCAGCACCCCAAAGCACCTCACAAATGCTCACTAAAGTTGTTACTCTTGGTCGCCCTCGAACCTACCATTTATCAACTGATTCAGTATTTTAAAAAACTGCTCCAAACTCTCTCACTTAGAGGGATATTTGAATCTAAGGTTACCTTCATTTGTGTTTGACTTCCCTCGAGTCTACCAACTATTCACCACATTTCCAATCTTCACCTAAATGTTGCCTTTGAGTCATAACTAATGAATAATTTTTATATAATAGAAATTAGATTGAAAAAACAGTGGCATAACAGAGAATATTAGGATTGCCTAGCAAAGTCAAGTTTTGGGCCCCAAGGCAGATCTTACAAAGGATTGCAGTCAGGCTTTGGCCCCCAAAGTTCCTTTCCACCCTCGATGCAAGGGTGTACATTATGTGTGCCATTAGGGAAAAAATAGTTTCATAAAGAAAAAAAAAAGGTTTTAATCCTTTTGTAATTTACAGTCAAAATGTAACTCACCAGAAAAGCATACAGGTTACACTATGCATCTGAACATAGACAAACGTTTATCAAAACTTGTATTGAATGAACATTGTACATATCAAATTATAGGATATCAAATTAGTTCCTATATTAGCACCTATTAGTCTATATCATAAATACACTGGCCTCAAAAAGTTAAGGTACAACATGTTTTTCGAAGCTCACCATAAAAAAAATGGCAGTAACAATAAAATGCATAGTTTACATGAATGATAATAACGAACTTTAAAAACATTAATGCAAAAACGATTGCTACAACTTTTATTTTATAGAAAAGAACGTATATTTATGAGTGAGAGAAAAATATGCAAATATCAAGCTTTCGTACTTTTGTGTGTAAGTCGTGTTGATTTTCAACAGTTGTTGGCAGTTTCGGTGACAATAGTCAATAGAGTTTAGAAAATGTCTCAGAGACGTCGTTTACCCAATTCGTTAAGGTGGCAGGCAGTTGGATGGATGGAAATGGGATTGTCACAGGCTGATGCTGCTAGACGTCTCAATGTGTCTCGTAGTGTTGTTCAGCGACTTTGGGATCAATACCAATCCGAAGATTCTGTGTCCAGAAGACCTGTTCCAGGCCGACCACGAGCTACAACAACTGCAGAAGACCGTTTTCTAGCTCTTTCGGCACGAAGGAGAAGAACCACTACTGTGCCGCAGCTCGTTGCAGACCACTTTCAAGCACCAGGAAGAAGAATCTCCGCTACTACGGTGCGAAATCGTCTTCACAATGCAGGTCTGTATGCAAGAAGACCAGTTGTGTGCGTTCCCCTCAACGGACGACAGCGAAGGAACCGCTTATGCTGGGCAAGAGAACATGTTTCTTGGACGCAGCAACAATGGGCTTCTGTGCTGTTCACAGACGAGTCCAGATTTACAATGGAGAGTGATTCAGGGTGTCTACTGATCTGGAGGGAACAGCGCACTAGATACCATCAATCCAACACTGTTGAAAGACACAGTTATAGAGGTGGTGGAATCCTGGTTTGGGCAGGGATTTCGCTCGGTGGCCACACTGACCTGCATGTGTACCATGGAGGAACCGTAACTGGTCTTAGATATCGGGATGAGACCCTTGATCCATATGTCCGCCCATATGCTGCTGCTATTGGTAACGACTTCATTCTGATGGATGATAATGCACGACCTCACCGAGCTCGGATTGTTGAGGAGTATCTGGAGGATCACGGTTTGGAACGAATGGAATGGCCAGCTCGATCTCCAGACTTGAATCCTATAGAACATCTTTGGGACTATCTTGGCAGAGAGGTTGCTGCTTTAAATCCTCCTCCAAGGTCGTTACATGAGCTGAAACAAGGCTTACTCTGTGTCTGGTCTTCGTTTCCTATTCCGGTGTCCGACAACTTAATAAACAGCATGGGAAATCGATGCCGCCAATGCATTCAAGTTAGGGGTGGACACATTCTTTATTAGAACCCATTTTTGTATTGTTTTTATGCCATTTTACCACATAACACTGTGATGTGCTGTTTTCTCCAAGAATGGACTTTTCCGCAGAGATTGCTTTTTTTGTTATAAATCGTTTTTGCAATACACTTATACAAATTTCTATGACGCATTCGACAAATCAACTTAAAAAACTATTCAATGCACATATCCTCCAAATTTTTTGTTTCTACATTCATTCATTTGCAAATTAGACACAAAAACCCGGTTGTACCTTAACTTTTTGAGGCCAGTGTATGACCTTAAATGTACTATTTCTAGAGAGAACAATATTAAGGAAAATTTAACATTTTATATATAGTTAAATAATTCAATAAAATTATTAGATCTTTTAATTTTGTAAAAAAAAATATTGCTAAGTAACTTGGTAAGATAAAAGTACAAAGAGAATTACATTACTTAGATACAAATGTCCAGGGTAGTACTTTTTTCTTACCAAGCTCGTACATAACTAAACGGTTAAAATTGATTATATCACTATATCTAGCTAAATTTATATCTTAAAGTTATAAAATTTAATACATTTTTGAAACCGTTTTAATGAGTTATCAAATGGAAGTTTATAACTTTTCTTGTTGATTACAAAAACCAAGTACTCAATATTTCTACTCAAAAATCTTTCGTGTTTTCTTACGGTTTTAAAAACATTAACTTTTCGGTTATGCTTTAGGATAAATAATTCGACATATCAACCAATTTAATTTATCAACAGAAAAAGTCAAAGCAATATACATTACAAAGCATGATTTTTAGAATATTTTGATAAAAATAACAAATTACTCTATGTACAACCTGGGAAGAGGAACGTTGGTTGAATGATAAAAAAAATAATATTCTGAAGAAGAATTCGTAAAATATTAAGTTTTTCAGTCCGCCCAACCTAAGTGCAAGTAGTTGATAACACAAAATTGACTCACATCCGGTAGCAGGATCCAGGGTTGGAAGTTGTATGACGGAAAGAGTTATCAAAAGTGATTGGGGAAAATTTTTACTAAAAATCTTCAAAATATTAATGATGTATTTAATAAAAAAAATATATCCTCAAGTAATATGTGTTCCTCTCGTAGCAAATAACTGCGAGTACAGCCTGTTGCAGTTGCCAACGAAGATCGAAAATAACAGGTGGAATTTTTAAGACGATAATGTAAATACAAAAAAGTACACACACATATATGAGCGCAAGTTTTTGATACCATTATACACGTGGCGCCATCTCTTGTGCTTCAGTAAAACGTTTTTTTTTTTTGTCAATCCTCTAAAATTACACATTTCAGGGTTTTGCTTCTGAAATATATTTTTTCATTTCAGTAAGAGAAAAAGAATGTGCAAAAACACGCTAAGCAAACTCTCAAATTTTACATCTAAGTACACTTGTGATTTTTTTTCTGGAATTTTAGCATTAATAATAAAAATAAGTATTCGCTTTCTGATTGCAGAAAGTGGCCGCGGTAGCCGAGTGGTATAGGTATCGGCCCGTGGCTTGCTTTGTCACGGGTTCGAGCCCAGTACCACTAAAGACCCGCCGTGTAGGGCAGCGATGCACGTTCAATCTGTCGAGAGCTGAAACGTCCTCCCGTTGGTGTGGTGTGGTAGTTAGGAGAGGTGGTGCCAGCTCAGGTGTCGTCCACGTCACTTGACCATGGTTCAAAATTACGTGGTCCGTCGCCAAAAGCCCTCGTGTAGCTGAACAGTGCGACGTTAATATTCAATCAATCTGATTGAAGAAAGGAATTTACACACAAGTTCAAAGTTTTCCTCCATTAAGGTATCCGACTACCCTAAAACCATGATTTTTTTCAAAAATTGGCAAATTTTTTTATGACTTTATTTTATAGACCATTTTATTAACATAATAACAATACCAAGTACTTTATTTTCCCTCCACTAGAACAAAAACTACAAGCATTTTAGTAAAAGCAAATGCCATAACTTTTACACGATGTCAAACTTTAAAATGCGTTTTACTCGAAATGTGTTTTTTCGAAAACTCAAACGGGGACCGCGATTGCTCAAAAAGTTTTGAAAATAATTAGCTGAAATTTTTGCTTATGTTCTGCATAACAGTAGAAGTGTTTTGATCTTCAGATTTATCAATCACTGTTTTATTTCAAAATTTGCAGTTCTTTATGTGAATATAGTCAATGTTTTTTTAAGCAATTTCGTATAATGACTTAGATAAAATGCTCTAGTTTTTGTAAAAATTAAAATATCTCTTACCGTAAAGGTCACTTCAAACAGGAATAACAAAGTAACATATCAAAATTGAAAAATTGAGAATTTGTTCATAAAATCTTTGTACAGAGCAGGCCCCGTTTATGTAATTTTTCGTACATTTTTACTAGTTTTTTCCCATTTTAATAATAATAATATTTTTTTCTTTTACCAATTTTAGGATTTTTTCCTTAAAATATACTAAATAAATATAAAAATCACAAAAAGATCTCCATATCTCCTTTTTTTCAAAAAAGTTGTCGCAAGTAGCAGTCGGATACCATAATATCAGAAATATTTATTTCATTAATTCAACAAATTATTTTTTAAAACTAGCGTGGAAATCAATAACAAATTTAAC
>BMAU01018698.1:0-7500 GCA_019973935.1 Trichonephila clavipes | reverse complement strand
ATATAATATATATATATTATATGTATATATATATATTAACATATATATATATATATGTTTATAAGCTCACTGCTGCCGAGCGTTGTCAGCTTTTGGTTTGCTTCAAGATATTATTTTGCTGTCAGATTCAGTGCTTCAACATATTTTGTTGTCAACACATTAGTTGATTTACTTCAACATATTATTTTGCTGTCAGTGCTTCATTATATTATTTTGTTGTCAACCCATTAGAGATGATTCCCATCCTCAGGAGATTAAATGATCCATTTTATAGGGTCATGGTCCATTACAACACTTTTCCTGACTTTCTGACCCAGTACGTTCTCCATTGTCCTGTGGGCACTCGAATTGAATTGCAGGGTTGCAATTGGAACGATGGTATTGTGGAGATTGAGTTTACCAGGACCCAGAGTGGGTTCCTGTATAATATGGAGCAGGCATATAATGACTCTGGACGTGCTTTCATGTCCCACTACGTCTCGGAAGAGAATGGATGGACCCTGACACCCGATGCTTGGTTCGATATGGTGATTCATCCATTTATTCGCAACTTTCCCATGTTAAAGGTGCATACGCCCCACACGAGTGTTCACATTGGGACCACGCGTGCAGACGACGAGAGAGTGTGGTGTCCGGAACGGTTTTCAACCGTAGCCTACCTGGAAATGAAACGGGTACGACACCCCCGAACCGAGGGTAGAAGGATCTTTAGAAATTTGATGGACTTGCCACCCTTGGAGAAGAGAGAGGAGGCTTCACACAGTACACTGGGGAATCCCATGGAGAGGGTGGAGGATTCTTTCGAGACCTCAGAGAAGAGGTCTTGTGGGGCTTTAGATAATACAACCTCGGAGGAGGATGCTTCAAATCATGCAGAGAAGGAGGATGGCATGTCTCCAAATCATGCAGAGAAGGAGGATGGCATGTCTTCAAATCATGCAGAGACCTCAAATAACATAGAGGTGGACACTTTACATGCTTCAGATGGCATGGAGTGTTTTTCAAGTGATGGAGTTTTAGAGACCTCAACCAACATACAGGCTTCTTTAGATGGCCTACCTGGGACCTCAGATGACATGCAGAGTTTCTCAGATGACATGGCCTCAGATGGCCTACCTGGGACCTCAGATGACATGCAGAAATCCTCAGATGACATGGCCTCAGATAGCCTACCTGGGACCTCAGATGATATGGGGCAGATGAAAGATGAGACAAATTTGCATAAAGGAAAACTTATCTGGGTTGGGAGAAACATGCAAACACCCTCAAGGATTAGGCTGGTGCCCCCAGTTCGCATCGACATGGCTAAAAAGAAGCTTATTTGGGTAAAGAGGAAACTGCAAATGATCAACAAGAACTGAAAAGAGTGCTTTACCCAGGCATGTTAATTTGTATATTTCCTATGGCACGGACTGTAAAAGAAACCTTTTTTCATGTTTTACAGTTGTCTCCATAAGTATATGTTGAAAGGCAATTGTCAATGGTACTCTTGAAAGGGTACACATTAAAATAAAATGTGTATTTAAAAAAAAAAAAAAAAAATTTTTTTTTTTTTTTTAGCTCTTAATAAGCAGCAGCCCAAAGCATTCAAAGCCACTGGACAATCAAACAGAATATTGCATACGCACTGGCATATTGCACTGAGTCTTTGTGGCAACTCTGATTGACAGACATACACGTTATTTCCCAACACATCTTTTGTAAACAAGTACGGTTCATCATCAATCGCATATTCAGCCAACAAGTTCCAAGGAATCAATTGAAACCCCTTGCGGTTTTGGGCCAAGTAATGTTCTCCATTTGGTTTTCGCAATAATAAAGGCTTTCCATCCCACTGCAAATAATATTCATTTCCTTTGGCGTCTCGTGGATATCTTTCCGTGCCATTGGATGTTTTAGCAAGTCGAAATTTTCCTTCAGTATCCTGTATTATGACGGATTTTCCCTGTTGAAGAGGATACATTTCGTTTCCTTGAAAATCTCTGGCATAATATTCTTCATTGTTTTTGTTTCTTGCAAAAGGTTTTTCTGAATTTGGGTACACTTGATTACCGTCTTTATCCCTAGCATAGCGCTCACCCGAACGAGTCTTGATAAACGGTCTCTTTCTTTTCGAGTAATATTCGCTTCCATTTCTACGTCTGGGATAATTTTCTTCCATCATGTCGGTGGAAAAATATTCTTTTTCAATCTTGTCTTTTAAAGATTGTCCAGTGCAAAAAACGCCTGAACAAGTGATTGAATTGCTTAAAGCGTGGCGTAAAGAACACCCTTTTGCTGACAAGTGTTCAGTGTGCAAGACATTTTTACCTCCTATTCCTTACACCTTGTGCTGTGGACATTTTTATTACAACAATCAATTTAAAACGTATCCCGTTCAATCTTTTGCCGTTCAAACCCCTAACTATGCGTTTGAACTACCCATTTTAAAACGTTTAAAGGCTCAAGCCAAATTGAAACTAGATCAAGATTTTTTAGTGCTGCCCGATCCCATTTTTTGGCAAGTGGTGTCTACCTTGGTGTATGAAAAGATTATGAAGTTTGTGCAAGGCTTACCCATGACCAGTCGGACTAAAACTGTTCAATCTCCCAGCAAAGTAGGTTTATTTTACAAACAAATTTTGGAAACCCCTCTGAATTATGGGAGTTTACAGCGTCGGTCGTGTGGAAAATCCACCTTGATTCGACAAGTGGCGTTTGGGAAAAGGTGCATCTTATCCATGAGGGGAATGATTGTGCCGGATGCCAGTTTACGTCCCAATCAAATCCAACTTCCAGCCCATGTGGTGAAAAAATTTAATATCCAAAATCAATGGATTATTTTGAATAGGATGCCCTCTTTACAACCGGGAAATTTCATTGCTCTAAAAGTCAGTTCCCCTGGTTGGGAATATGATTGTTTTGGTATTCCGTTAGAAGTGGTGCAAGCCATGAACGCTGATTTTGATGGGGATGAATGTAATTTGTATTTGGTACCGAATGTGCTGTCTCAAGCCGAATGTGCCACCATTTTGAATCCAGAATCGCAATTGGGGTGTTTTGTCATGCAAGGACCGAAACTAACTCCGACGCAAGACATGTTGGTCGTGTATTTTGCCAAATTTAAGGATATTCATTTTTTACCTTATAAACAGAGGGATTTAAGCAAAACGTTTCAAGTCTTGTATGATTGTTATGGCTCTCAACAAACCTTTGAGTACATTGATCAAATGAGGCAATTTTACTTGGATGTTTTGCAAAGACAAATGTGTTTTGCGTTGACTTTGCAAGAAATGCAAACCTTGTATGAATGGGGACGCGAGTCTTTGGAAGGGTTTCAACAAAAGGCCGAGACGAGTAGTGGATGTTTAGTGACCCAAGTGTTGTCGGGAGCCAAAGGGAGTTTTGAGCACTTGTATCAAATGTTTGGATCCATCGGGTACCAAAACGACGTATTTGTAAAACATTCATTTTGGGAAGGATTAAGAGCCAATGAAGCCGTAGAGCATGCCAAAACGGCTACCGAGGCACTGAGTAATGCATCCAAGATTTGGGAACCTGGATATAGTTATTATAAAATGGTATATAATTTACAAGGACTCTATGTGGATTACAAAGGACGTTTAATGGATGGGGAGACGGTGATTGAAAATGATGTATTAAATGTATTTCATTATACAGATGTCATGTCTGAGGAAGGGTTTCAGCACCTATTGGACACGACATTACAATAAAGAAAGAATGGAATCAAGGAGACGATACGAGGGTCCACTTGTGGCTAGATCTGATATACCAGCAGATCCATTGGAGCGACGAACGGATATTAAACCTAGGATGGTAACTTTGGGACTAGTGTTGTTTTCAAATGCAAAGCAATTTTTGATAAATATTTTTAGTATGGTGAAAAAAATGTTGTGGTAAAAAAAAAAAAAATTTTTTTTTTTTTTTTTTTTTTTTTTTTTTTACACTTTAAGTATGCTGTGTGCTATCAGCAAAAATATTTGCAAGGAATAAATAGTCAAGAACGTAGCTTCACAATGTTACCACTTGCTTTGTTGAAATGGAAAAGTCGAGACGTGTCACCCAAGAGCCATAGTTTATTGGTTGATGTTAATCAAATCCATGTGCGCAACTTGTTTTTATTTTGTTTTGCACTCAGCATTTCTCGCCAATATTTTGGTGAAAACATCAACTGTCAAATTGATGGTCACAGAGTGAGTCAGTCGTTTTTGGACACTAAATGTTTCATCAATGGTACTTTGACCAATTTTTCTGGAGTGCAGAAGCCCATTCTTCCCGTCTTGTATCACGACTATTACCAATGGGTATCCATTGTGCTGCTGTTGCAAGCCATTTCCTTTCATTTACCCTTTCGACTTTGGTCCAAAAACATTCATTCTTATGTGCAAGAGTTGACCATTCAGAAATGTGAAAAATCCGAATGGGATCGAGTGTTTAATGTCATTATATCTTCTAAAGGCAATAGTATCTTTTGGAAAACATGGACATTGGAATGTTTTTACGCTGCACAACTCATCTGCCAGATATTTCTGTTAAATTTGTTTTTCCATCGTGTTTGGTCCTTATCCAACTGGTCATGGTCTGCCATTCCCATTCTGTTTCCAGAAATGGGAATTTGTATGTATGACTATTTTTCGGGTGGAGGAGAAACTGCTGGAAGATTTCGGTGTTTACTACCCCTGAATAGTGTTTATAGAAAAGTATTTTTTGTGATTTATGGTTTGTTTGCAATTTTACTAGTGCTGCACAAGTTATTTTTTCTGTATCGATTGCTCTTGACCATACGAATAGGTCCAAAAAGGATCAACATGTGGTGGAGTTTGCAAATTGCTCAAGACGTGGCAAACAGTTGGCATGGTAAACAAACATTGAATAGAAAATGGAGACGTTTCACAGATGAAACTGAATCTCTTGAAAGTGACTATGTTGGCATGGAGTTGCAATTTCGTTGGCAAAAATTGGCTGGTTGTACACGCAGCATTTTCATGAATTTTTTTTTTAAGGAACATTTTTAAAAATGTATTGTACAGTCATGAATTTTTGTGTATTTTGTATTATTTTTTAATGGGAGCATTTTTCAAAATTTTGATTAGTTTTTTTAAAAAATTCATATGTGGAGTAACACGTCAAAATTTTTAAAACGATGAAAATTTTGTACATTTTAATCCATAAATATTTTTTTGAATAATTTTTTGACAAAATGTCTCATTAAAATATTTATTTGTATAGTGTTAACATATGTGCAAAGTTTCAAGGCTGTAAAATAAGTAGTTTTTTCAAAATGTTCCTTTTGTGTTGAAATTTACACTTTTGAGAAATAGTGATTTAAAGTAAAAAAAACTTACTATTAACTAATGCATACCAGAACTATAACTTGATTGCTAGTGTCATCTGCAAAATCATCTTCTTGCCTACATTTTAATTGTTTGTTTTTAATTCTAGCTTCTTTGGTTCATTGTAAAACTGACTATTCTGCTTTCCTAATACACGGATGATCTACTTTTTGCAATGCTCGACATTTGTAAAATTCAGGTGTTGAATGTTTAATACATCTAAAACTTTTCATTTTGGTAATGAAGCCTTGATTATATAAGTATATAGCTTCATGTACTATAGTATAGTTTTTGAAGTTCCCAATTGCACAAATACAGTTTTTGGAATTATACACCAAAAACTATTTCCGCTTTCACTAATATTTTGAGTTTTATCAAACAAGCATCCAGATAAATGTTCAAGATTAGTGACCTCTAAATACTTTTTTATGCAATTCCTAATTACAATAGGTAAGTCGTGTTTATGCTTGTATGTAACCTTTCAGTATGGACATATTATATCTACACCCCAAAAGTCACATCCCACGGTGCATAAACCGTGTCGTAGATTCAAATCTGTGAACATTTTATCAAAAATTATAGCCCATATAGCTTGCCTTATGGCTGACAAATTTTCCCGAGTTGTTTTGAACAGCCAAAACATAGTAACTTTGCAATTTGTTTATTTCAGCATCTGCCAAGCCATTACGGAATCCTAGAGATTTTTTGTCATTAAGCTTTCTGTCTTTTAATTTTAATTTCAAGGCCCTACGTCATGTCCCCATCATTTTCTCAACATGATCAACACATTCTAATTGTTCAATATTGACATATCTTTAGATTCAAAACTGATTTGTATGCTTTAGAGTTCCCATATAGTCCAAATATTGTGTATATCGTAAATTGTGTAATGTCTGCGAGTGATGAGAGATACAAAAAAGTGCACCTCTTCAACTTCCATTCCCCTACTATTTTCAATGTAACATGCCGAACACTCATTGCTATGTACATCGCTGTTAAAATTACATGAACATATCTGCGATAATATTTTAGCATCAACAACTTTCCCAGTGTCCAAACTAACTGCCGTAACAACACCATTTAGAAATATACAGCTTCTTTAGCCAGGTACCATTGATAGCCACTGGTACATTTGGTTATCCATTAAATATTGTTTCGGCAGCAGCTAAAGCCATAGACACTTTGGTTACTTTCTCTGTCACATTATTTAATGTATGCATGGAATCATAAACCACTATGGTGTAAGTGACAAATGCATAACTCCGCAAAATATTTTGGCAACTGTTTTCTTTAAATAGACCTCATAGCATATGAAATTCTATTGGGTCCACTTTATATAATTTTGTACCTTTTTGATTAACTACTGTTTTAGTAAACCTGGTATTAAAAAAATGTTTGAATAAGACCACAAAAAGTCACAACATATTAACAATTTTGTAGCCAAACCCTAGATTTGGCGACCAAAATTTATGTGAATACCTGGTTTTTACATTAATTTTATGTAATTAATATTGTTTCAAAGCACAAAAGAACAGTACAATGTCAGGAATTTCACAGAAACATTCAAATGAATCTAAAAAAGAAACATACTTTATTAAACTTACCTAACTTAGATTTTAAAAAGTTGATTTATTTATGTTGAAATTGTCTGACTTATCAACATTTAAATCCATAAAAGTTTGGAATTTTGAACATTTCTTTCCAAACTCTTTCGTTTTTTAAACATTTTATTACTTAACAGAGTTTAAAAATGTTTTGTAAGCGTTTTATTAATGTTTTTGATAGAAAACACTATTTTACACGATAGCAGAAATCTGGGTTGCATTTAAGGAGGTAAAAAATAGGCTGTAAGTAAACAAACATCTACAACTATTCACTTCACTTCTTTCCTGGATAAGCTGCTGATCAAAATAAATTCTTTTAATCAATTTAAACCATTTGATAAGGCTAAAAGTAGCATGTGTCTTTGTTTTGATTTGAGAGGGCGTGGCAATCAGCGGTTTTGGGGTTTGACAGATGTAAACAACTTTTTAAAAAAAAAAAATATTAAAAATACTTCTAATTAAGCTAGAGCAAAAATTTAAACTGCATTAGAAAGAAAAAGAATGGTATTTTATGTTTCAATCAAAATTGAAAAATCGATTTTTTAATGGATTTTCGTGAAGTG